>CABFOQ010037015.1:0-18831 GCA_900660455.1 Gephyroberyx darwinii | reverse complement strand
GGCGCGAAGAGGGCGTGGACTAGGTTACTAGGTGCATACCGCCACTTTTTTTTTTCTCCTTTGCCCTTTCAGGCAAGTTGGGGCAAAGTGAGACATTATTTTGCCATTCAGCTGGTATAGGATTACAGTCAGACAATCAACATGAACATTCTTCCTAAACAATTAAGGAGGGAGTACTTGACTGGGATTGTGGGCTCACGGCAGAATTGGTAATTATAACATGGGAGAAGGGGCTTCAAAAGGGGGGGGGGCTGACAAGATAATAATAGATGATGTACTTTAGACGGGTTTCAAATGTTCGAGTGGTGATGGATAATCACAGGCAAACACCGTGATTATGTAATGTAAATTGTAGATCGATGTATCAGCCGCAGGCCTACCTGACATTTGTAGGGATTTATGCTTGTGATGAATTGATTTAATCTGTCAACTCTGTGAATGTTTGATAGATAGAAAAGACCCTCTGGAAGAGATGAAACATTTGGATGTGTCATATGAATTCCTCTACAGCAACACATTTCATTTTTCAACTCTGCCCCTCCTCAGGGAACGAGTTACACCTCTTCTTTGTGTTGATAAATCCAGTGACATAGACGCCCTCTCCTACAACTATGAAAGAGACTTAATTTGAACCAGACCCAAATCCACTGGAGGAAGACTTTATGCATCCAACCAAAAATCTGTATCCTTCCGTTATGCATCTGGTTTTGAGACTTCACCTTTGATCAACGCATTTGGACTGGAGAAGGGGGGAAAGGCCAGTCTCTGGAACAGTGTATTCACTTGCACATAAAGGGACCGGTCAGAGGGGAAAACAGAATTTTCTTCTTTCTTAACTTCTGTTTCTTCTGAAACAGTTGCCAGAGGTCTCAGTTTTTTCAAAAGTATCAAGACTGACGAATACTTACTTTTTTACCGGTAGGGCCTTCAGGTCCAATATCGCCGGGTGGACCAGACGAACCCTGAATTATGAATAAATACCAACTGGTATTATTAAAATAGTACATTTATTGGAGGTTGTCAAGGATCATGACATCTTGGAAAGGCTTCAATGTTTTATGGATGATAAAAAATAAAGATAAATGTATTGAGTCTGAGAGAACCTGCAGTCCTCGGTTTCCTCTGGTGCCAACTGGACCCTCGGGACCCTGGGAAAACCCAAAAATAGGCTTAAAATTAGTAGAGCGCTCTGTGTCTCCATGGTCATCCACACTCAATACTTTCATCTTACTGTGGTGGTGTTAGAATCAGTAATAGTGTGGTAAAAAAGGATATAGAAAAGAAGGCTATAGTATGAATACCATAAGGCTATATCAAATTCACATCAGCTTATAAAGGTGGATCAATTCTATTTGACCAATAAAAAGGTGAGTTCAAGTTTTCCTCCACTACATGCCTGGGTAACAATAATTATTGAACTTGGTTTTGGATTGTTAAAGCATGAAAGGGCGACGTACTCGGTCTCCCTTAATTCCAGGTGTTCCACATTCGCCTCTCTCCCCCTGTAAAAAATAAAAAGTTAAGTGTTGTCTTCACAAAATACTTTCTCTTTCGTGGGTTTTTCTGTAAAGCTTTCATGACATAGCATGCAGTTTCCAACACTAATACCTGTCAGTTTTAGTGTTTAAATGTTATATTTTAACATTGATCACTGATTTGAATGTCCCAGGACAGAAGTGAACAAAATCCAGATTTTCCATGACTGTGAGAACCCTGTACTTTAACAAAACACAGGGAAATATTGATAGGCTCTAACAGTAGCACTCATACAATACCTTCTCTCCTTTGTAGCCCGGCTTTCCCTGTGTGTACACAACAAAGTCTTGTTAAGACAAGAGGAGACAGACAATAACCAAAGCATTCCCATGCAGACCACAGAACAAGGCTTCTCTCTTCTCACTTTTCAGTCATGACACTTGTATAAATTGAAAGAAATTGGAAAAGCTCGATGGGTTTGCTAAACTCATCTGTGAGTATCATTCACGGGCTATAAAACATTTGACTTAAGACCCTTTACTCACCTCTGCGCCTTCTCGCCCTGGAAGTCCACTGAGCCCACTCTCACCCTGAGAAAAAGGGTTTAGCGTTTAGTACGACTTGCATCCTGACTGATCAGAGTGTGTGACTGACAGGAAGAGCAAGAGAAGCATAGGGTTGTATCGTGCATTTCATAGAACAATGTTTAAAGGCGTGGGCAGTACCTTGTGTCCTTTTAGACCGGGGCTTCCGTCCTCTCCTGGACGACCCTTCTTGCCCTGTACAGAAGGTCATGCAGCCAACATGTTTGAATCACGGCATGGATAAAGGAGGGCACAGTACGGGTGAGTCAGAGTGAGTCAGTCGGCGGCTTCAGGTTGTGTGTGATCACAAACGTCTTTCCTCTTTCTCTATTTTTTTTTGCATGGGCATGTGTGTTGTAGATTTCCTTTCAAGTATCACTCTCTCTCTCTCTCTCTCTCTCTCACACTCTCTCTGTCTGTACATGTCTTTGTCTGTGTACTCTACTTACGTCAGTGTGTGTCGGCTGCCCGTGATGTGAGAAACAGCTTTTTGTTTGCAGCATCAGCTTTATGGGTTTAATTACTCTGTTTCATCCTGTCAAAGCACATCAAAGCAAAACCACTGTGGCCAATTGTGGCTGACCCTTTTTTTTCGCGTAATAAAAGAAGGGTTCACATCGCAAAATGACTGTGGCAGATGAAGACTGTGCTGCATGTAACATCTTAGCTATTATCCTTGTGTCCTCAGACAATCCCAAATGACTGACTTCTTTCAAGGGACACGATTCTACTGATTCTTCCCATTTAAATATCTGTTTAGGCCTGCTCACAATAAACTGTAAGAGGAATGTGAGGCATTCGCTTTACCCTCACTGCTCCGGGGAAATACGGCTTCTCAAACCACTCCATTTACTAAACCCTCCACCCCCCAATACCCTGCAATTATCTACACCGTTAGCATCAAGGGACCCTTTGTCGGTTGTGCTGTACACTACTGTGCTTCAAAGGAGCCATTTTGGGAGTAATTGTCTGTTCGGGGGTATCAGACGAATACTGGCGGTTTTCAAACAGAGACGTGATCTTATTGAGTGCAGCTGAGGAGGGCTGAAACTTGGTAGGAGGAAATACTTACCGCAGGGCCGCTGGGTCCCCTCTCACCCTTCTCGCACGCACACTGACTCTGGGCTAGCGGACACTTGAAACACAAGGAAACAACAGGCAGACTTAGAGTGGCCATTCAGAGACACAAATCAGGAAATATGTGAAAAGCCCACAAGTGGAGACTTACCCCTTCATCTGCCAGCTCCGTCTGTGGAGCAAGAAACAGATGAGAAAGTCAGATGAAGATGCTATCAGAAGAAGTTAATCAAAACATTAAGAAAGCTTGAAGAAAGTCTCGCAGACTTCCGCCCACACAGTGGGCGTGTGTTGTTTAGCTTGTGATCAGTGTATTTTTCACTCAGGAGAAGAAAAAAGAGAAACTCATTCTGTCACACTAATTGGCCCCAACGTAGGACCCCACAAGAACCACAAACACCTGCTATTGAAACACCCATTTAAACCCTTTCACTCTTGGCCAGGACTCCATTTGGCAAATGGCCTTTGACCTCTTCCACCTGAGAGTCTGTGAGTGGCACTTTGATGGACTCACATCCTGAACTTCCTCTTGTAACAGACGCTCACATCTTGCCAGAGCCCTGTTTTTCACCCCACGGATTGCTTTTCTCTCGACATGAAAGCCAGCCACATTCTCCATACGAGGGAGTTTCGAATGATCAAAATTCCACCTAAGAGTGGAATGAGACTAAACACAAACCACATGCATTGGTCAGTGAAACTGACTCTAAGCATCCAGGGTTTATTTCCGTAGTGCTGGGGAGGGGTGTCTGAAGCCACCACAGACAGTCTGTTCATTCTTAGTGTTGGGAGCAACGCAGTCAAACCCAGAGACAGAGGCGCATTACAGATAAAAGGCTCTCAGCTGGGACAGACGCACATGCTTATGACATACAGATGCTGCCTATATCAGGGCAACGAGGGATGAAAGTCTCATTGTAGAGGGGCTGCTATTGTGTGCTTGCATGCCAGCAGAGTGCAGAGTGCAAGTAGCATGCAAGCCTCCGCAACAGGAGTCTGGCTAATGGAATCAGTACTTCGGTGTTAGATCTATACAGCAAGTTGTCTTTATCATATTTGGATGCGTATCAACAGGGAGCTTGAGGTTGGAGTGGTGTGCAAGGGGCTGGTTGAGCTATGTAGCGTGCATGCACAATCTTGCTGGGTTCCTTCTCCTACTGCACTTGATTTTTCCACAACGAGTTTTAATGTGGAGCAGATGTTACGGTCAACAGATCTAAAAGTCCTGGTTGTGTCTCGAAGATGTTGCTGTGCAGCACATGTTCTAATTGCCTTAGTGGAAATGCACCAAGGTTTTTGTGAAAACAGCCCCAATCAGGCTAGGAAAACAATTGTACAGGAAACCCCCAAAACAGAACCAGAGACGAGGCCAGTCAAACATTTACATTGTCACATTTCTTTTAAGCCAAATGCTGATTCTAGAGAGGATTTCAGGGCGATTTTCACTTTACATTTATCATTTGTGTGATTACAGTAGAGGCTAGGCCTGTCACGCTGTAGCAGGTAGCAGGTGTATGTTCAGGGATGCCATAATCATAACCCAAGAAAACATAGCGGTGGGAGGTGGGAGTGGGAAGACAGGGAAGAAGTGCTTGTTGGGAGCATGGGAGTCAAAGTCATTAACATTTGATTCATTTGGCTCAAGTCCGTCTGCATTTTGGGTATTTGTATAGCTTCCATCTGTCATAAATTCTTGGCCGCCGGTAATAGCAATAACTATAGAGCATACTTGCAATGTCAAAATATGTTACAGGTACTTAAGTGACTCAAGTGACAACTAGCACAGAAATTGCATGCAAGTCTCAGCAGGAGATGCATGTCGTATACACCAAAAATTACATGCATACTCATTTCTCTTTAATCTCTAAAGTCATTTAAAGAGCCTACATATGATTTCCCAGGAGTTCCAGAAAGTGAAATTGTGATTTTTCTAAATGAGATACAGAGAACGATTTCTACTGCACCGCCCTTCTGACGAAACCTGATTTGTCACATAAATAGAACTTTCACAAAAAGGGAGGAGTCTACTCACATTTGAAGTACGCCACAGTAGATACGTATCCACTTCAAACATGCTGCATGTAGAAACTGTTTATCACTTGGAAGCACTGGAAAGCTGACTCTGAACGGACTGTATGCATCCAGCTTCATATAAATTACCGTATTTTTATTTTTTACTCACAATCTCTTTGATGACCTTGTCCACGATGCCTCTGTCTTGCAGGTTATGAAGGAAGCGCGAGGCCGGTGAGTTAGCAATGAGCCGCAGTTGGGCTATGTTGCCGGGCTCGTTGGCTTCAGGTGTAATGCCTATGGTGAAGAAACGGACGCCCTGGTTCTTGGCATCTGCTACAGCTGAGAATATATCTGGGTTTCTGGGGTGGGATATGCCGTCGTAGAGCAGAATGGCCACCTTGATGCTGCTGGGACCTGACTCTTCCAGGTAGATGTGGGTCAGGTTGGTGATGGCGTACGTGGTATAGGTGCCGTGACCGATGTAGACTATGGGAGCGATTCGGGCCTTGAAGTTGTCGGCACCCCTCCACTGTTTGAAGGTCTGCTCGATGATGACGTGGCTGCTGTACTGGAGGAGGGCCGCACGTGAGCTGAGGCCACGGCCGGTCTGCAGACGGACACCCTGCAGCCGGTCCATCAAGTCCGAGGCGAAACGCTTTTCCTGGGCATGGTTGTCCTTGGCGCTCTCTGAGCTGTCAATCAGAAAGGCCAACTCCAAACTGCAGTCTTCATCGATGATCGCTGAGAAGGAAGAGGAGTTAGCCTTCAAATCTATGTATATGTACATTTATGTTATGTGTACTGAAACAGTTGTTTTTGGGTGTTACGCAAATATCAAGGCAAGGATCCAGACCATCTCAAAGCATCAGACTACATGCTAGAAGAGATAACTACACGTGCAGTATTTTTCTGCAGCCATCGAGAGGCTGGGGGGGTCAAGGCCTTTTCAGAGCAAGGATTATCAGTCATTATTTTGACCAGCTAAATATAAAGACTTGATCCGGCACAAAACTACTCTGTGGCTTAAATGGACAAAAAGAAAACTGGGGGAGTCTGCAACAAAGTAAAGGTTTATGTTTAGAGGCTTCAAAAAGGGGTTGAGGTGATTTATTGATCAAGCTGCAGGTAGGGCCTGGACCTGTGCCATTTCATGAAGTGTGAGCTGAGATAGGTCTGTGAATCTGACATCTAATTTTGCACAGAAAAAAAAGTAACTTAACCTGCTGCACCAACCTTCAGCAATGGAGGGAGGGCACAGATCTAATATAAACTGAGGATAAATCACATTAATCTTCACAGGAATATGTCATGGAGAGAATGTGCCCGGGGATACAAAATTCTTAGCGAATAAAACATTTGGGTAACAGAGCACAAACCGGTCACAATGGAGATGGATGGCTACGGAAAACCTGGGGGACATGATCAATCCAAGTGGATTACATCCTCCAGCAATGTCCTTGTTGAATATTATGTTGCATTTTTTTTTTAACTGAAGCAGCACTTGAAACACACACCACCATAGTGCTGCACAAATTCCAAACTTTACCTCACTGGGAAATGTGAAAAATGTGAAACAGTATCTTGGTTATAGGGCAGCAACTTCAGACTTACATTTTCCATTTTGGGGGATGGTATTTGATGTCAATAGTTTGCTCTTCCTCCTGGTGTTCACCACCTCTTCTTGATAGTCGTCATCATCCTGTGCCCACAGACCCTGAAGTCCACAAAGGAGCAACAACCACTGCAGTGAGGGGGACATCACCACCAATACTGCCCTGAGAGAGGAGAAGAAGAAGAGAGAGAGGGACAGGGAGCAAGAGATAGACAGATAGAAAGGTCATGACATTTTAATACTCACACACGCTCATATAACAAACTTTAACAGGCATGGATGATTGAAACTCAGTCATCAAGCATGCATAACTCACGATGCAGCGTTGCTGACTCAGGTCTCCAATATGCTCTGCACAGTGCAGCTCTCCGGGAGGGAAAAAGGTTCAGGAAGAAAGTGAAAATGAGAAAAGGGAGCGATTCTGTATTCAACCTGACTTTGGTTCAGACTTGGCATCCACGTCCTGAGCATCAAGTTGTGTCCTCCTACTAAGCTGGGTCTTAGTGTTGAGTCTGCAGGCCAAGTAGGTACCATTCAGGGACACCAGTAATAGCAGCAGCAGCAGCGGGTAGCCAAACGTTTAGACGGTATACTGGCTCACATTAGACTCCCTGAGTTAGCTCCAATTCAAGCCATCCTAAGGCACAGTAAATGAAGGAAGGACCAGCCCTCTTCCAAACTTACACACTCCCATTTTAGGGAGGGGGTGGGAGGGATGGCAAGGGTAGACAGCAGAAAACTCCAGACATCCCTCATCAAGGTGCAAAAGCAGAGGGTGGAACTACTTTACAACAATGCAAGGAGCGTTAGCAAAGGAATGTTATTTTTATTTTGTTAGCCAAACAGCAGCAGAAAGGAGAGCTGCAGGCTGCAATAATGATTGCTTTTTTCACTAGGAGAAGTGGTTGAAATCAGGAAACAGGGCTTTGTCAGTTCTGGTTTGTTGCCTGGTAAGAGCTCCAGTTTTAAGTATCTTTGTTGCGCAGCATGGAAAAGGCTTCCAGATGCCTCACCCTCAGAACTATCCCAAAAGTCGGACGGATTGAGGATTTATACCTCAAGGCAGCAAACCTTACAAGGCCAGTGTACCATGATTCACCTGTGAAAACACACGGGCTCTCACTTGTCCTTCTTGCTCTTGCCATGTTTCACTGTAGACATACATTCCCTAAAGCCAGAGACTAGTATAATGGTATGACGGGTAGTTGCTGCAGCAAAATATGAAACACAAAAGATAGATTTCATCCTTGTATGTATCCACGTATGACAGGAAACTCTTTTGGGTTTTTTGCACTTATTCACATCATTGAATGGAATGTCAAAATTCAAATATTATCAACATGGGAATTGGGTCATGCCATCATGGGCCTATTACACAGCATTACATTAAAAATGCATTACATTAAAAATGCTTTCTGGAATACAGTACAAGTGGGTTTCTTTTTGTAGTGTACACAACCAGAATATGTCATCTAATCTAATTTTGGCCCACTAGATTTTATAAATTCAGAGCCATATTCTGCAAGTTAACACAAAGGGAAGTCTCTTTTCTGCTAGAGGTCTTATAAAAGCTTGATGTGAAAAGTTATATTTTTTACAAGTCTAAATAAATCCATGCACTCCAGGTCTATATTTGAACTTGGTGCTTGTCCTGAAGTCTCAGAACGGCCTCTTCTTACTATGATTTCTATGTAAAACCCTAGTTCTGGATCAGTAGAGTCTAAAACCCCATGACACCCTCTCTGTCTCCAGTTGGAAGCACATAGCTCTGTGTCAGGGATGATGGTGCATGTTTTCATAGCCTACTGTATTCCAGAAAGCAAGCAAAAGTAAACTGTCACTAAAGAACGCTACCCTGAAAGATGAACCTCCTTCAGTCTGGTTCAGGTCCCATTCCTTCTTAGGGTGATCTAATTAAAGATCAGTGAGGGAATTATTTCTATCACTTTAGTATTGTATCACTTTGGAATGAGGAGTTGGGGGGGAGCTGTCAACTCTGACCATCCAGTTTTAAAAGATACTGCTTTGATTGAGCTATTGCTAGTTTAAATACACACATACGACAAAACTATGAGGCAGATTACAGCTCTGAAGTCTTCTTAATTCAGAAAATTCTTGTTGTATCCTGTATTGAGGAAATACAATTCAAAGTGAAATACTGAAATACTGACTTTCTAGGGAAACCAATAGAAAGACATCTTAGTATATGTAATAAATTCAACTGAACCTTTTCAAACCCAAATGACCCCATTATAACAAATAGAAAAAATGCCTTTGGTTTGCCTTTCCTTGCTTTCCTTTTCAGGGTTGACAAATAACTGAAGTGATGAGCCAGATAACTGTCATCACCTTTAAGCCTGTCTGTTTACTCATACATTTTATATGCATTAAATCTGCTCAGGCGTTTCCCGAGAGTAGGTATACCCCACAGCGACATTTTAAGGGTGCACAGATGTACAGCAATAAATATAGTCTGACCTACAAGAACATAGTGATAGAGCCTATGCAGAAGCTGCAATTGTTCACATCCTTGCTGTTTTAACCGCTGGTTTATCACTTTATCGATGTTTACAGGGCATTTTGGATGTAATGTCGATTTGAGTTTGAATGAGATGTGGTGTCTGGCATGAAAAAAACCCCCAAGTGTGAGAGTCTTCGTTTTATGACACTGCTGAGGTTATCATTTACCTCTTTGATATCCCCCAACCCTTCCAGGGATCTTTCCTGTGACATTAGGTTAACCACTGCTTTTACAAAATAATGCATGTTCCTTAAACATATAGTTACAGCAATGTAGACAACATGAGTAACATCAGTGACGGTTGACTGTTGATGGGTGAATGGCAAACCACATCCATTATTCCTCTCTAGCACAAACTTGTAATTCTGTAAGATTACTCCAAGCAACCAAACAGATATCTATGTCCCAACAAGTTTCCACACCAGTCTGATCTTAAGGGAAGCTGACAATTATACCACAAATGTGGGTAGAAGAGTACTTCCAAATAATTCTTGTTGCGTAACTTTTATGGAGTCCCACATGAGTGTGGTTTACCATATCAGGACTTCGTTGAGATAGTTTCAGATAAGTTCCTTCCTTCCAGATACCTTGCTGTGATTGTCTTAAGTTTCAGGCACTCATTATGTTGTCCTGAGTTGCAAACCACAGCCATCTGGTATCTAAGAAGGCTAAAACAAACATTTTTAAATACAATTCAATACTCTACTATAACCTTACTACAAATGAAAACCTGTCCGTGTCCATCCCTCTATGAGCACGTCCTTGTCACCTTTGAAGTGCTTCATGAAACATATCTTGGAAGGTAGAAAATTGTTTCCTCACAAGGGGTGCATGGAACGTGTCTGTGGAAGGTCAAAGGTCACCTCAAGCTGTCCACAGTATGGTGAGTTGAGTTTTGCAAAAAGTGACAGAGACAATGTACAGCACTGCAGAACATACTGGACAGGTGGGACATGTCTTCTGGGATGGAAAACATTCAGGAGGGTGTTTGTTGTGGAGGAAGTTCATAAAGTGGGTCCCATTTTCATCCCACTGTTTTATAGGAAAATAATGCAGATGCCTGTACAAAATGGGAATTGTTGTGGCTTCTACTGCATTAGACTGCATGCCCATCCGTGGCCTTTCATACTCTTGTGAACTCATCTAGCGATCATGGTAGTTACAGTAACAGTCACATAACACCATCACATTGCAAGTAGTGTCTTTCCAATGAGAAAGCCTTCTGTACATGTAGAACACTTAAAGCAGTGGGACATTGTTCAAGGACCTCAGCGTGGCTGTGTTGACTACATGGGAACTTTTGCCAAGAAACTATCAAATCAAATAAATAGACCTTGGGTCACATTTTGTTTCATTTAACTGGGAGTGTTGAGTATCTATCTTTCTCATTTATCTATCTGTAATCACCCATCAACCTTGGATACCACAAACTCCTAGCAATACAAAGAGTTCTCAACGATCATTCACCAGACTTTATTTCCTGGCATGGAAAGAATACTTTGTTATATTTTCATAGCCAAATACAGACTCGTGCAGATGTATGCATGCATGCAGATAGTCCTCTGCAGGTAACAGAGAAGCCAAGGCTTATTGGATCCATTTATGTACTATCCAAAACATCATTAGGTGTGTTTTAAAAGATTAGATTGAATTCTTCAAAGGAATAGCAAGGCTATATCTGATCCGCTGTAATGGCTGAACTTGATTAGATTTTGATTGATCATTTAGTGGATATATGGAAAAAACATGGATTTAGTCTAAAATTTAAGATGTAATAAAATATTGTAAGTGGATTACTATACGCTCATGTTGATTTGTCAAATTACATTCTCTTTTGCAGTTGATGAAAGAATAAGATGGTAGAATTTTCCATGGAGATAACAAATACGAAAGCAGCTTATGTAGGAATTTGACAGAATGACGCGCCTCAGGGATAAAAAAAACAACCAACTATACAGAATATGTCTTATCAACCAGACTAAACAATCTTTGGAATGTTTAATATAGGTTCAATCTGTTCGTACACAGCCTGAAGGGGCTAAAGCACTGAAATCATTATAGGCTGAAATGTAAATAGTAAAGGCTGTTCTACCAGAAAACGATTGGTAAGCTCAGTATGCAGAAAATCCACAAACACACAAGCGCGCGCACACACACACACACACACACACAAAACAGCCATACAGGCTAACTCTTTTTAGTGCAGCAGCACACTCTAGTGTAAATATGGGGAAATCACTTCTATAGGCTTTTTACAATTCAACATTGACAACAGTTAAAACAGTTAAAATGAATAATAATAATAAGAGAGAGAGTAAGAAGTATCTATGCATTATCATCAATATGTAGTTTTTGTTCTATTTTTGTATTCTTTTCTCATTTTTATATATCTTCTTCTATAATTCTATATCTTATTTTTTGCTGCTGCACTGGCCCAACCGTAACACAGGAATCAGTAGAGTTTCACCTTTCACTTATAAAAATTATACCCACCTCCTCTATTATAGGTCTACCTAGACAGAGTGGGTGGTAGCCTGTACTACACCTAAATCCCTTGACTGTATTGCAATGTATATATATATGTGTGTGTGTGTGTGTGTGTGTGTGTGTGTGTGTGTGTGTGTGTATGTGTATGTATGTATGTATATACACGTGTTGGGAGGTAGAGTATACCCAGTACCTATTCAGTCATTATAGGTAGCATGCTCTATAGAGCTGGAAAGACTGATCTAAACTCTTTGCCAACTGTTTCCCATCTCTGAGGACTGAGGACACTGTCACTGACCCAAGCAAGATGAGGAAATGGCCTGAGGCTACAGACTTAAATGGCAGGGGGACAGCTGAGAAGACTGGACACTGACACATATGGCACCACTGAGATCCCTAAACCATGTTCTGGGGTCTACAGTTGAGGGAAAACTCCTGCCTGGGAATACATTCATAGAACCATTGCTTCTAATGAACAAATGTCACCTTTTATTAGAAAACTATTTAGAGTGTAATTTGTTGTCAAACAGGCCAGATAGGTAGAGGGCAGAATGTCAGCTGGGTGCGCTTAAGATCTACGCATGCTCAGTCTAGTCCTTGACGTTGCACGCAGGCGCAGTTCCTCTCAGCGGTCATTCATTATAAAGCCGCAAGTTGCTCTGTCTCTTTCCACCTTCAGCCATTTTGACCATGTTAGGAGCAGTAGGACGTTGCTGCACCGGGGCTCTGAAGGCTCTCAAGCCTGGGGTCCAGCCCCTCAAGGCTCTCGTTGGATCCCCAGCAGTCCTCTCACGTAAGTCCTGCATGCTTGGAGCATTGGAGGGGAATATGTTTTAAGGAAAGCCACGTCTATTCTCTTGTCGGAAGACAGGGATTATGCTAGCTGGCGCTAGCATCATGCTGTGCTGCCCTGCCAGCGGTGGAACAGGCCGCACTATCGAAATATCAAATATTTAATGTAATGGGGCTATTTCAAATCTTTAAAAGCTGACACATATGCATATTTGCACCTATTGGCAGATGTCGCTGAATATGTAATGACTGAACTGTATCCTTGTTGTGCCAGTAGTAATGACCTTTATGTGTCATGACATGAGGCGGTGTAGTGGTGGCTATACAGAGCCTGCTAGCAGTCAGAGGTTGCATAGCTAGCCAAGGCTAGTCGGTTAGCTTAGTTTGACGCATGCTTAAAATGGAACTAAACTCAGCAAAATGTCCTACCGTCTTCCAAATAAAGTTAAATTGTATTACTACACTGACTTGGTTGCCATTGATCGTCGTGCAGCTAACATTAGTTAGCGGTAGTAACGTTACCTCGCATCAAACTTCTCACGTTTGCTAGTTGGGAAAATGGTCAGCAAACGCAAGCACACGACAAAATAGTCTTAATGAAGTTAATGCTTTGTTCGGATAACTTCTTGTCTAAACTGATTAATAGCATGGCTGAAAACAATCACTTGACATTGAGACCTCCAGCCGCCAGACACGCAGTTGTCTGACTGGACTAGTCGCATCTCTACATCGGACAGTAGACTCCTATGAGCAACGTCAGTGGCACAAGGTCACAGTTGAAGCTCGCATTTAGATCACTGTTTCAGCTAAATGCACTGTCTGGTTTACTTCGACAGGCAGGGAATATGCCGCACCAGCTGCCGCTGCTGCTACCGCCTCCGGGCGCATTGTGGCTGTCATCGGTGCCGTCGTCGACGTCCAGTTCGATGAGGGCCTTCCTCCCATCCTCAACGCCCTGGAAGTGGCCGGCCGTGAGTCCAGGCTAGTCCTGGAGGTGGCTCAGCATCTTGGTAAGCATCTTGCGTACAGTCGTTGTACTGGTATGGGCCCAGTGGGTGACCGCTACAGTAACTTGGCCCTCAGTCAAGTGTTGCAAATGAAGTGTTCCTTGGCTGAAAGATTATCCAGTTGTGATTCAATATTTGAAAGCTTGTTTCTTTTGCGTCCTCAGGGGAGAACACAGTGCGTACCATTGCTATGGATGGTACTGAGGGTCTGGTCCGTGGACAGAAAGTGCTGGATACTGGTGCCCCCATCAGAATCCCAGTGGGTCCCGAGACCCTGGGCAGAATTATGAACGTCATTGGTGAGCCCATTGACGAGAGGGGTCCCATCTCCACCAAGCAGTGAGTTCATTTTATGGATAACTATTTAATGCCAATAATGCTTGATTTGTGTAGTGCTTTTCATGATACTTGAAAGCCATTTTACCTGGAGGACAGAATGGATAGTTAATTTTTAGCAATAAAATGTAATTATACAGCAGGCACCATGACACTTTTTAGATGCCATAATGGTGTTCAAGGGTACAAATGTTCAACTGATTGGCCTACAGCTGGCTTGAAATTTTGCTCTTGGTTAAGTTGCTTGTCTACAGATTAAATGTTGGGAAAACTGTTTTTGCCAGGACTGCCCCCATCCACGCTGAGGCCCCAGAATTCACTGACATGAGTGTGGAGCAGGAGATTCTGGTTACTGGCATTAAGGTGGTGGACCTGCTGGCCCCCTACGCCAAGGGAGGAAAGATTGGTATGTGCGATAGAATAAACTTTCACTCATGGTGATAATGGATGAACTCTGGCAGGATTGATGTTAATGACTTGAAGACTTGCATCTTTAAAGACAGATGCATTTGTCTGTAGTGACTTTGTAATATTAACCTGCCATATTTCTTTATTGGCACAGGTCTGTTCGGTGGTGCTGGTGTAGGCAAGACTGTATTGATCATGGAGCTGATCAACAATGTGGCCAAGGCCCATGGTGGTTACTCTGTGTTTGCCGGAGTGGGAGAGCGTACCCGTGAGGGAAACGACTTGTACCATGAAATGATTGAGTCTGGTGTCATCAACCTGAAGGACACCACCTCCAAGGTGAAGACTGTAGTGATTTACACTGAATAGTAAACTAAAACAGTTTGTCTTTAATTGAAATGGAGGGTCACTTTAAAGAGACATTCAACTTTAAATCATGGTTTTTGTTCTGGTAACACATTTGTATGACTTCTATATCAAGTTCAAGTCCTTTATTGTCAAATGTGCAGCATCACTTACAGTCATACTGTACAATGAAATGTTTTGGACAAGGCACATTCCAACATGGTAGGTACACATGAATCACATCTAGTATATAAAAAGATAAAATAGAATAAAATAAAAGTAGCAATAAAACAGATTAAGGGCTAAACTAGAATAGAAAGAGAATATATGGATATGAAAAGCAGCAGGTTTGGTAAACATGAATGATCTAGAGATACAGATGTGCATGTATAAAGTGCATGTGCATTGCATATAAGTATTCATAAAGTGACATGGGTATGAGGTATAGTTCAGCGGTTCAATAGCCTGATGGCCTGTATATGGTAAAGCCTAACAATTATGGACATAAATCCAGCATCAAAAGACCCTCTGCAGTGAAAGTGCCCTGAGACTCAGCATCATTCTTCATTGTGTAATGTTAGCGAGCTAGTAGGTGAATCTCAAATGTTAAAGGTTTTATAGACACACCCTCTTCCCTCAGTCACCACCACTCAAACTGGCATTTTTCTTAAGTATCTTCTGGGCGGAGACAGGCTGAAACTGTATTTCATCTTAAACACATGGATACCATGACCTTGTCATGTTTGACTGACCTCTATCCCTGACTTCAACTCTCCTCCCTGCTAGGTGGCGCTGGTGTATGGACAGATGAACGAGCCCCCAGGCGCCCGTGCCCGAGTGGCCCTGACTGGACTGACCGTGGCTGAGTACTTCCGTGACCAGGAGGGTCAGGATGTGCTGCTCTTCATCGACAACATCTTCCGTTTCACACAGGCTGGCTCTGAGGTCTGTGTAGTCCCATGTCATTTCTGTCTACCAATGGCCAATCAACAGCAACAGAAACGTTGAGGTTGTGTTAAGGGAAACAGGGGAACTTATAATGTAATTGCCAAATTTGGATTAAAATGCAACCAAAAAATGAAATGCTAAGCTTGATGCTGATAGTCCTCTCCTGATCTCAGGTGTCTGCCCTGCTGGGTCGTATCCCCTCCGCTGTGGGTTACCAGCCCACCCTGGCCACTGACATGGGTACCATGCAGGAGAGAATCACCACCACCAAGAAGGGTTCCATCACCTCTGTGCAGGTACGCGTTGACCTCAAGAAGCATGTCTGGTAGATGGTAGTATTGGCTCATTGCCAGCAGATGGCACATCATGTCACTCTTGAGTTACTTGCCCCTTACACACCCCTGAAGAGCCTTTAGGAGCAAGTACTTTTCAGAGTCTCAATTCTCTCCACTTAGGCCATCTATGTGCCCGCTGACGATTTGACTGACCCTGCTCCCGCCACCACCTTCGCTCACTTGGATGCCACCACTGTGTTGTCTCGCGCCATTGCTGAGCTGGGTATCTACCCTGCTGTCGACCCCCTGGATTCCACCTCCCGTATCATGGACCCCAACATTGTCGGAGCTGAGCACTACGACGTCGCCCGTGGTGTGCAGAAGATCCTCCAGGTTTGTCCTTTCAGAAGTTTGTTGTATAGAAAGTCAAAAACTACTTAATCTTCTCAACCTGTAGTTTGGTTTCTGTGCGGACATCTGGACACGAATCAACAATTTTGTTTACTATTCTCCTTTTTAGGACTACAAATCCCTGCAGGATATCATTGCCATCCTGGGTATGGATGAGTTGTCTGAGGACGACAAGCTGACTGTGGCCCGCGCCCGCAAGATCCAGCGTTTCCTGTCCCAGCCCTTCCAGGTGGCTGAGGTCTTCACTGGTCACATGGGCAAGCTGGTGCCCCTCAAGGAGACCATCAAGGGCTTCAAGAGCATCCTCGGTGGTATGTATACATAATATATCCCTAACTGGTTTGAGTGCACTGATTTGGATAATCTTAATACTTATATTTTCATGTCTCTTTTGAAATTTGTTTTGATAATGCTTGTGATTTGTCAGGTCTAACAAACCTGGACCTTCTAAGCATCGTTCTCAATACCCTGCAATGTACACTAATGTTACCTGTTTCATGTTGTTTTCCCCTAGGTGAGTATGATCCCCTTCCTGAGCAGGCCTTCTACATGGTGGGCCCCATCGAGGAGGTTGTTCAGAAGGCTGAGAAGCTGGCCGAGGAGCACTCATAAACATCTAGATCTAACTGTTGTGGGAAGAAATGAGAAAAGGGTGAAAAAAGGAGGGGTCCCGTGGTAGGAGCACTTGGTTTGTAAAACATGTCACAATGCAGATATACCTGTCTTGTCATCCTCAAAGAAAGTTCTATTTAATGTTTCCAATGAAAGAAAGTTGGAATAAAGGTCTGTCTTTACATAAAACTTGTGTCAGCTGTATATTTCCCAGGCTTTGAAATGCTGTAGTGGATAGCTTGTTAATGGTGATTTCATGAAATGGCTGTCCTCATCCACTTTGACCACAAGATGGCACTCGTGAGCCATGTTAAGCTACCTGTACTATGTCGCAGCTTAATTGTCACAAACTGAAATAAAGCAATTGGCAAATATGTGATGTGTTATTTTCATTGCTGTCCAGGGGTCCATTCCAGAAAGTAGGTTAAACAGTCTAACCCTGAATTCTGAGTTGATTTACCCCGAGATAGGAAACTCTGAGTTTTCGGTTCCAGAATAGCTGATCTGAGTTAGTTAGTATATTAACCTGGAGTTAAGCGCGTGCACGACGCCAATAAAAAGCCATCATCAATGGAGGTCCGATACTACGATTCACCATGGCAACCGGCGAGAAAAAAAGGTCGTCCAATTTACGTGAGACGTGTTAATACGTGCTTATGGCGAGTATGAACACATTTTCAAAAAGAAAAGCAACACAGCTGCAGCGGCAAAGGAGATTTGGCGTGGGAGAGAATTGCTGCCCTAGTCAATGCGTAAGTTTTAATGCAGTAGTGTATTCATTTACCATTTGACCACACTATTAAATGTGAAAAAGTGAAAAATAAAATTTTATTTTCATTCCCACGGGCGCAAAGCGCACTGAGCCAATCACCCCCCAGGACACAAGTGCCTACATAATAACATATCCTTTTTGGGTTTTTCCCCCCCTAACAGTTACTGATGGTGTTATCTGCCTTGTTGAGACTCCTGTCACAACAGAACTCCTTGCAGTGGTAAGTACTCAATACTCTTGATCTTGCCACATATAGTAGTTTAAAGTATACCGAAACAGAATGCTTGTCTTCATCACAGGATGATTATTATGAAGAAGACACATTGTCTGCGGTCACAGGGAGGGATTCAGAGAGGCCTACAGACGTATACATCTTAATATTATGTATGGTAGCTACTGATAGCTCTCTCCCCCTTGACATTTCTTTACATTCTTGTGTGTAATTTGGAGTTTGACATTTTACACTGAAGTGATGATAATAAATAATGAATGGACAAACAACCTGCACATATCCTTTTTAACAGAGCATGGCATTCCCAGGAGGGGGGGGGTCCATCAACCTCCACAGCACAGATTGACACAGTGAGATGTGCAGTAAATGCCAGGTTAATTCTGCATGTAGAACTGTAGAATTTAATGTCATCCTTATGTTTTCCCAGTTACCAGTAAAGGAGTTGTACAAATTGCATCTCATCAAGAAGATGGCAAAAACTGACCACGGAATGGTGTACTTGGGGCGGCAGGTTAGAGAGGCAGGTCTAGAAATTGAATTACTGGAACGCAAGTTAGAGGTGGGTGCATGGTCATGAGAGCACATCCGCGGTGTGTAATATTGGAGATGTAAGGCCGGAGAATGTTGTTCAGATAAATGACAGTGATGAAAAACTGTAACATTGAATTAGGTACTCATCAGGGAATGATGGAAAATCTAATTGGAGGCTCAAAATCCTCTCCCGACGTAAGGCTATGCAAATCAATTCTGCTTCAACATCTATCGGGTTACCGAGGAAAGGACACCCCATGTCTGCCAGCTGCTTCAGGCTCAGCAGGAGGGAGGAGACAGGGAGAAACTCAGGGTTTGTTAAAGAAAACCTGGTAAGAAAGCAGGTTAGGTTCACAAAGTCAGTTGCCATGGTAACTGACTCAGAGTTT
>CABFOQ010037014.1:0-13345 GCA_900660455.1 Gephyroberyx darwinii | reverse complement strand
ATCCTTCCTGTCTCTCAACTTATAAATATAAAGCAAAGGAAATGCTAAAAAATAATCTTTTAAAAGAGGGAAACATATTTCCACCCACCTCCCCAGCTGTTTAATATAACCATTCAGCATTCAGAGCGCACTGACCGGATATTGAACTGAGAGGTTTCCACTGAAAGAATGCCCTGGCAATGTTGCCCTTGAGGCTGCCTAGTTGATACTTACCCATTATTTGGCCTGGCTGTTTTAGGCTCTCACCCAACCAGTCAGGGCTTGTTGATTGACAGCTGCAGTTTTCAGGTTGGGCAGGTTTGTTTTTCTTGGGTTGAGGTTTGCTGGAGCCAGACACTGTGTCAGACAGCATGCTCTGCACAAAGATTCATTGACCCTGGAATAACCTGCACCTGGTTCACCCCAGTGACATCGAGGATGCTGCCACGCCACACGCCTGGCCGCCTTTCCCATCAGACCTGTTCTCAAGCAGGAAGGGAGGGAAGATGGAGAATGGGGAAATGCAGGAGAAAATATATATTTTTAAGTTTGATTGAATTATTATTATTCAATATTAAGTTTGATTGAATTGAATTATTATTATTTTTACTAGACAGCGCTCTGTGGAGAGAAATAACATTACATTACAGTCATTTAGCAGACGCTTTTATCCAAGCAGACGCTTTTATCAGGGTCACAACCCTGAGACTGAGAGTCTTATGCTCTACCAACTGAGCTGTCCGGGCCGAAATTATCTTTTGAGAGAACAAGAAAGTTAACAGACAGCCTGACAAGACTGAAATAAACACAGGCCAGGTCCCAGTGCCAATCTAAAATTAGGAACAAAATGAAGGCTTATTAAATAAGGGATGACTCTGGCTGTCATTGCTGCACCGTTGATGGATTCTTGGCTTCACATCCTGGCTTTGTGTCTTGAGTGTAACTATGTTGATTCAGTGCCAATACCAGCTGCAGTCTGTCTCTGTGAAATGTATGTTGTGCACTCGGTCAAACACGGCGTGCCAACTAGAGATGTAGTGGAGGGTAAACTCACCTGAACTCAGTTTACCCACCATAAGGCTGACAACTCTTCATGATGTAAATTCATGTTAGACATCATAGAAGGTAGTATCAAACTGATATGCAGTTGTGAGAAAAAGTTGTGAACTTTTTTGAATTACCTGCATTCCTGTGTAAATGGCCCCTACAATATGGCCTGGTCTTCATCTAAGTCATAAAAGAGATAAACACATTGTGATTGAACTATTTTTACATTTAAATGGCCTTTAAATGGCACCATATCCCCACCAGTTGATAAAGGTATATGGAGAAGACAGCCACAGCAGGTCCATGTGGGTCTCTTCAGCAGCCACAGCCAGGGAGGTGTGCCACATGCTGGTCCAGACGGCCCACTGCAGCGATCAGGAAAACTGGGCTCTCATCGAACTCCATCCCACCCTGGGCCTGGGTAAGATCTCACCTTGAAGTAAACTGAAATTTAACCAGTTGTGAAGTTAATACCTGAATGGGCCAATTCCAGTCCGGCATTTAGATTCAGACCACAGGCAGTCTGCAGACAAGGATCAAAGTGCATACATTTCTTTTGTTTTTAAAGAATGTGTCCAGTATTGACGAAAGGGAGTTTAAAATGCCAAATTGGAACTTACACGTATTCTCCTGTCTCCTCAGAAAGATGTCTGGAGGACCACGAGATCGTGCTGGAGGTTCAGGCAACCTGGTCCATCAAGGGAGACCCCAAGCTCCTGTTCCGCAAAAATTATGCCAAGTACGAGTTCTTCAGAAAGCCTGTGGTATGCGGACCCACACACACAGCCAGCAGTCTGTTAAAAACTTGCATACGAATGACTCTTGCTAACAATATACCGAGGGCTTGGAGCCAGAGGGGTGTACGTAGGTTGTGGCAAACTTTACAGGAGAGCCAAAACAACATAAATACACAAATAAAGAGATACTTTGACTCCTAAAAAGATCTCATCAAAAGCTTTGACTTGATATATTTTTGGCCAAAATGCCAGTAACTTCCTTCTGGCTTCAAGCCCTCAATGCACACACACACACACACACACACTGTCACATGGTTATGCTGACAAAGAGACACCCACAAGTCTTGATTTCAGGAACACATTTGGTTTTATTGGCAAGAGGGCGTACGGTTTGTCTTATCAAAAAAACTTGGCATATGTTGACTCTAACCCAACTTAAGTAGGAGAGCATATTTCCTGAAAGTTGTGTTTAATCTTCGTACTCAAACAGTCATGGCTGTAAACAGAATTCCTGAGCAGTGGGATGAGGAAGTCATAGGACGCCAAGATGTTGCTAGACACTGTTTCCTTGTCTCCTAATTCAGCCTTTCCTCTTCGGAGCCTTTGATTGACAACTGTCTCCTTTCCTTCCCCAGCTCTTCTTCCCAGAGAGCATGATCTCTGACAGTGCTGATGTCACCAAGGGGATGACATCATCAAAGCTCATTCAGGTAAGCCAATAGAAATCCGTCAGATCAACCCAGAAACACAGAAAATCACAGTGCTAGGGCTCCAAATTACCTGAAATACTGGAACTCGCACACAAACAAATAAAACTACTTTCACTCTGTGTCTTTGCCTGCCCTCCTGTCAAGCATCATCAGTGGGCCTGCATGACTCCATGTGATAAAGGTTTTAAAAACAACTGAGATTTATGACTGCAGAGATGTAAAGCTACAAACACTACACACTTTCAATACTTGAATATGATTATTTCCATTATACAGCAAATCACTGCTGTCAGATGGAAACCTCATCTTTTAAATGTCATGTTTTCTGGAATTAAGAAAAAATGATTTACACAATGGGTCTCGGCTGTGTCATCTTTCAGTCCAACATACAAAACAAACAAAAGAAATTGGGGTTGTGGAGTATTTTGCTGGCAGCAGGGACATGTAACCGAGTTGTATTGGCCTCACCAGAACCTGCTCCGGTCTGGGACGTGTCCAGAGATCCAGGGCTTCCTGCATGTGAGGGAGCCCAGCCGCAAGGCCTGGAAGAGAGTCTACTTCTTCCTCCGACGCTCCGGCCTCTACTGCTCCACCAAGGGCTCTTCCAAGGTCAGCAAGGGAGATTGGCCTCTAACCTAACATCCATACCACACGTCCTGAAAATGTAACATATAAATAATGTGGAAATGCATTTAACAAACACGTCTGATCCTTGTGTGCGTGTGTGTGCGTGTGTGTGTGTGCTCGGACTAGGAGCCTCGCCACCTGCAGTATGTGGCTGATCTGGAAGACCTGAATGTGTACACTGTGGCCAACAGTCGTAAGCTGTACGGGGCTCCTGCCGACTTCACCTTCTGTATCAAGGTAACCACTTCCTCTGGGCTCTCACCTCAACCAAGACAGGACTACCAAGACAACCAGTTGAAGCAAAGAGCTGGGAAGAGTTTTACCCTGGGGATTTTAAATCCGTTCGCCTCCAGGGTGTGTCTGTCTGTCTTTGGCCTTTTGTGTAAGTTTAAGCAAAAATCCATTAACAGGATTCATGTTATTCCTATGACTGTGGACTGTTGAGTCAATATTTGTGGACATGAACCACTATTTTCCACCAGCAGAATCTGGAGAACTAATACCTAACATTTTGTGAGGGACAGTGTAGTCACTCTTGTAGTTCTGTGGTGTTCACTAAAGTCTCTGTGTGTCTCTGTGTGTGTGTGTCTGTTTGTGTGTGTGTGTGTGTGTGTGTGCAGCCCTCCAGAAACCCTATTCGTGCTCAGGACCTGAAGCTCCTGTGTGCTGAGAATGAACAGACACGTACCTGTTGGACATCCGCCTTCAGACTGTTCAAGGTTTTAGAACAATAAAATGATTCCTCCTCCTTGAAGCACTATAAATCATGTTGTCACCTGATGTTCACGACTCAGTATTTGAGTATTTCAGCTGATTACGTTCTCTAAAACAATTGTTTTTGGAAGCAAAGGTTTTCAAGGATTTCTCATTTATTGTCTTTGTCAAGTTTAGAGAAAGTGTAAAATCAATGAATCGTTTACTTACCTACTTGTGTATGTGTGTGTGGTCAGCATGGGAGACAGCTTCAGTGTAACTACCAGTTATCCAAGTTGGCCCCTCGATGCCTGGAGGAAACCAAGCAGACAGACTCCAAAGTGAGTTCATCAGACATACAGTAGCAGGATGTAACGAGTCTGAGCAATAATTACAGTAGCATCGTCTTTTTATCAGGGGGCCTGCAGGTCCTGAAAAAATCTTAAAATGTCGTAAATTATATTATGTAAACCCAAGGCCTTAAATGGTCTTTAATACAGTTAAATTTAGCATTTTAAGTCTTGAATGAAATTTTAAAAGGTGTTTTTTGTGTGGTTTTCTGTTTTTGTGTTTGTCTGTTGAGAAATTAGTCCACTCATGCAGACCATATTCTGATAGGTCTGCAGTTGTTTTCATTTTCATATTTAACAACTGTGAAATTGGTTTTGTTTTTCATTTTAAATTTAAAAAAAAGGTCTTAAAAAGTCTAATATTTAACTTCTGTGCATGTGCAGCCGGAGTCTGAGGCTAGCCTGGTGGCCATGGACTTCTCAGGGAAGGCTGGAGGACGGGTCATCCAGAATCCCAGGGAGGCCCAGAGCGCTGAGAGGGAGGAGGGACAAGCCTGGAGGGTGAGGAGGGAGCGATGAATGGATGGAGTGGGTAGGAGGCATGGAGGAAAGAGGGACAGGCCTGGAGGTTGAGCGGGAAAAGAGGGATGGATGGATGAAGGCAGGGGGGAGGGGCAGGATTAAAGACTGGTGGGTCAGCAGAGAGAGGGAAGGTGGAAGGAAAAATTTTAGAAGAATTTATGAGAAAGAGAGGCAGGAGTGGTTGGGGTTTGACTGAGATGGGAGGATAGATGAATGGAGGTAGGGCAGATATGAAATGTTATCCATGCTGTCTCAAACTGTGGCCTTTTCTGTTGTTGTTGGCACAGAGGAGAGAAGCCCTGAGGTGCAGTCTACCCAACCTGAACTCTGGAGCACGGCCCTCCTGTAAGTCCACTGATGGGTTCCTCATCTAGAGCTTTTGTATTGCCGAAAACCTCATCGGCCTTGTTAACGTGTGCCTGCTCTCCTGCTTGTGTCTAGCCATCCACAGGACCCAGCTGTGGTTTCACGGGGGTGTGTCTAGAAAGGAAGCACAGAGATTAATAGAGGAGCAGGGGCTGGTGGACGGGTGAGTGGAGGAACTATGACATGGATCCATGGCTTTTTCAAATCCCTTGATGGGCCTGTCTTGTTCATTATTCATTACTCAATGATAAAACATTGACCGATGCATTATTCATGCCCCCACGTACAGATGTACTTTGAGTGAATAACATCTTGTAGTGTGTCTCAGGGTAGATGACATTTACTCTAGGTGTGTGTGTTGTGTGGCGTGTTTAGGATGTTTCTCATTCGGGAGAGCCAGCAGCACGCTCAGTGCTTTGTCCTCTCGCTGTGTTACAAGCTGAAGACCAAACATTACCTGGTGATCCCTGTGAGTCTCCATCATTTCTCATATTTATACTGTCTTACTGTACACCTAGTTCTTTTCTTTCTGTTTTTTATCACTGTATGGAAAAGGCAAAAGTCTGCTAGAGAGTATATCCTAACTAAGTAACCTTCTCTTTCCTTCGCAGTGTGAGGAGGGGGGCAGGAAGTACTTTACCATGGATGATGGCTTGACTCTCTTCATCGACCTTCTGCAGCTGGTGGAGTTCCATCAGATCAACAAGGGCATCCTGCCTGTCTGCCTCAAACACCCTTGCATCTGTGTAGCACTCTGACAATACCTCATACTAAGTCCACGGTCCCTCTGTACGACCCCAGGTCTAGCTTAGGGTACTTCATTTGACCATAGGCCTTATCCCCAAGTTAACTTAACCCCTCTGACCTCTGCCCTATGGTTCCATGGTCCCTCCATGTGACCTCTGCTCATGACCCAGGATCTTTCCGTATGACTTTGCTCCTGGTCTAGTAAGTAACCCTGTGTGACCACTTGACTTGACTATATATGCTGAGGTCACGCTGACCAAGGCCTTGTAATGCCAAACCCCAGTCTTCCTCCTTTTAAGGGTTAGACACTAATGCATCAGGTTGCATGGACATGGATTAAGCATAGTAGAATAAGACAACTTTTTCAACGGAGATCCTCACAGGGGAGATGGTTTTACTTTAGGAGTAGTCTCCATCCATGTCCATGCAACTGGCCCATGTTCACCTTATTTGTTATCCTCGATTGTACCCCAAGGGCATCACAACATCGCATCCCCTCACACAGCTGGATTCTCCTACCACTCTAATCCATTGCAGTTCAACGGGTGTAGTCCATGTGATGATGGTGTCAACTCTCTTGGGTTTCAGATACTTAGTCTGTGATGAGGACCCATGGGAACTCGGCTAGGAAAATCTGTGGGATGTATAGCACCAGGCATGAGTACATTGTCTGAATCCTGCAGCCCCTCCTGGCAGTAGCTTTTTAAATTATATTTGACTAATTTGCAGTTCCAGACATTGCTCGGTTTTTATGTTTTAATTAATGAGTTGCATTCCCTGTGGGGGCGGCTTAATTAGCCATTTTGGACAGACTTTTAGCCCTTTGGGGGGTCTTTGGCAAAAGCGAAGTTATGCGCAGTTTGATTCAGTGAAATACAACCATGAGAGTGTCAGGATTTGATGAGGGCACCAGCACAATGGCTGTTGCAAGTTTCAACTGATTGTGGCTTCACCAGATTTTATTAAGGAAGTTATAATTCTGCCCACTAGAGGACGCTCTTCATTCACCAGATAGACTCACAGCTAACAATAGCTTGGTGTTGAGGAATTCACAGGGAGATGGTTTTTCAGCAGTGTAACGTAAGAAGGGAATGCATATATTTGATACTGAAAATAAAGAGAATTATTTTGATATTTAACAATCTTGTGAAAACCCCAACTGCTGCAACAGTCCAGCCCGTTTAACTGTGATAAATATTACGCCCTCATGAAAGTGCCCCAGGTTGCATATTGCACAGTAATGGTGTAGCATGTAAGAATATAATTGTGCTTCTTTTATATATATTTGTTTTGTGTGTTTTCAGTCATTATTTATGCCTTAGCAACAATGGCACACCATAGTTTAATGGAACAGATTAGGAAGATTTGCACAATGATGGTGATGGGAAACATTTTCTTATATGTTAAGAGCTTTGAATTTCAACATGTTGGTGTTTAAACATCCATATAGTTGACATACACAACTGTCTGGGGTACATGAAAATGTATGGGGGTAGGGGGTCTTACTTGTTGTAGCATGTATTCTTTTACACTGAATATTTTGCACATGCTGTTAGCTGTTTATGAAGCTACGGTGCTAAAATATCAGCATGTACATTGTCATAATTCAATCTATGTACAAGGCAAGTTTACTTTTTGACACATTTCTTTCTCTTATTCAATAGTGATAGAATTGTTAGTTTTATATACATGTTATGCCCTCTTCAGATCCATCCGTTTTATGTTGAATAAATAATTTCACATTTAACATAGTCTTTAGAGTTTGAATCACTATGTTGTATGTAGTAATGCTTAAAAAGGTTGTGTCATGGTTTGGGTAAGTCTACACAGATGTGTTTAAACCGTGTTATGGAAACATTCACTCAGCATAAGACCTACCCCAGAAAGGAGATGCAGCACTGTCACAAATTATAAGTCCAAAATTAGACTAACAAAAACTAGCCCAGACTGAATCCTGACTAAAAACAATGGTGGAGCAACATGAAAGGCTGCTTCAAGGTTATTATGGAGTTCCTGGTAGCCTGCGCCCCTCCAGTACAGCACAGATCACAGATTCTCTTCTGATAGCTCTGAGCTCTGCACTGTGGCTTCAGAAGCTAAAGAGCTGATTTCTCTAGTGACCTGCTCTGTCAGTGTGTGTGTCTGTATGGTTAAATACCAGTGTGCCCTGGTAACCCTTTGGTTCCACTGCAGCCCTTGCTGGAGGGGTTGCCATGGCAACAAATTTTCCCCATCGGCCTAGATAGGCAGGTAAATTAAGGAGCAAAAAAAGACAGAAGGAATGGGTCAGATAGCCTTCGAAGAGGAGAACTCAGAAATGTGCAGCACAATTAGAAGAAATATGAGCCCTGATTTAATTTCTTCGGGTCCAGGAGTGGAAAGTGTGAGCAATCCAAATGTGACCTTCCTCTGTTCAAAGTGATATGAATTCAATAGTTTAAAGAGGACTGAAAAGATTTTTTTTTTCTGGGTGAGCTCCAGCTTTTAGCACTCTGTCAAAGAGTCAACTATTGAACACTTAAGTCTTATGGGTCTGTCTTTTTGTATGTTATAAATTCTCTGAATATATTTGTTTCATCATAAAAGCAATAACAGCCCCATTAAGAGATGTAGTGGAGGGCAAACCCAGCTTTTATTTGAGGAATCGAGTTTACCTTTTTAAGATGACATGCATCTTTATGACACTTCACGTATATAGGAAGTAGCATCAAGCTGGGCGAGGTCATGACTACAGGGTCTTTCAAGGGGGGAAAATTATTTTCTGAAAATACAATTGATATGTGTTGTATTGGTTTTTGTTTGCCTTTTGATTATTACATAGTTTACCCATCTTTTCAATTGCCTCTGCTTCACTGGCCACTGGTTCACTGGTCACGTTGGCACCGTCTTCATCACAGCCATACTGGAACACGTTGGGACTGGAACTACAACTGTTGAATTAAGCTACTTATGAAGTTTTGTTTTCACCAGACACTTTACAGTCACAGTAGCATGTTGTGAGATGGTTATTGCTGTTTTGTCACTACATCCTCACCATAAATATTCAGCATTGTAAGTTGGTTGTGTTTGCTGGGATGTTAGCAGAAAAACGATACAGTAATCCTGTTGTAAATTGTAGAAGGACGCTATACTTATATCACTATGAGCTCACTATAGTGAGATTATGGTTTATGCAGGCAGAAATGCTGGAATATGTGGATGTCACCAGTGGGAAAGCAAAGGAGGGGCAGTGTAATACCACACTAATATGGCAAAGATGGTATAATGACACAGGTGCCTTGAATCCTGGGAAGGCATGGAAGTCAGGATATCATATAATTCACAGCTGCTGCTTGGCAAACTATCACATATTGCAGAGAGGAAGTTCCAATTTATGGACAAGACAAGCTTGAGAAGTCTTTTTTTTTTTTTTTTAAAGTGTTTACAGTTTGATCACCACATTCAACTATTTACTCTGACATTCATTATTCGGTGAATAACAAATGAAAAAAAGTTGAATACCTTAAAAAGTATAAAGAACATCAAAACAGGCACATCACCTAAACATTTTGAGGTTGGAACAGAGTCTCTGGCTGAATGTTTGTTGAAGTTGGATGGAACAAGAATTAAAAAAAAGAAGTAGTGGGAATAGCATGAGTGTGCTAGCTTTATAGGACACTGAAACATGCCTAATAGTCTGTAGATAATGTTTTGCTGCAATGCTTTCCAGTGGCATTAGAGTGACTGCAAACTGTTGTTTTTTACATCCTTTGACGTTCTTTGATAAATGTCCACAAAGTCCTGCAGAAATTAGATTACTCAGACTATAACATTAATTAGAGTAACAGAGAAAAGTGTTTGCCTGACCCAGTTTTAGTCTGATTATTCACATTCAGGCATAAAGATCAAAGTATCTGTATGCCTGATTGTGGGGAAAATCTAAATAAGACGTTATTAACGATGGGTATTTTACTCCTGACAGAGATAATTTAAAGAAAACTTAAGCACTGGTTAATTATTTCATCAGCCCCAATATTCAAAATACTTTGAAAAACTATGAAAAATATCTATCTATCTATCTATCTATCTGTCTATCTATCTGATGCCATCACTTTGCCATACCTCACTTCCATACCTCACACTAGGCTGCATTAAGCCAGCATCTTACGAGGTATATAAATGTCAAAGGATTTTTCTTTTAGTGCCATTTTCAGGCTAAATGGCGCTATTATGACCAAGCTAAAATAGGTATCTAAGATGGTGCACTATAGAGCGGTACCATGTGATGTCTGTCTTCCTGACATCTGGGTTTTTTCCAGGAAGACCATATCAGTCTTTTAAAAGTTCTCTTTTTCTCTCTTTTTCTACCTCTCTCCCTCCCTCTCCCTCTCTCTCTCTCTCTGCTAATTGCTGCTGAGGCGTGTCCCTGTGATGTATGTGGTGTTACTGTATCTGTCTGCAGCGTCACCTGCATCCAGATTCATTATTCAATCACTCCAGACACAGCGAGAGAGAGGAGCTGCTCTCACTGTTACCGGTCAGCCATGAATCCATGAATCTGTCATTATCTTCCTATCTCTCTCTCTCTCTCTCTCTCTCTCTCTCTCTCTTTTATATTTATATATATATATATATTTAAATATGGATCTGCTTCCTCCCCCCTGCATTCCTGCTCACTGTTTATCTCTTCTCTCTCCATCTCTACCTCCTGTCTATCTTTCACTCTATCTCTCGACCTTCATTCTTCCCTTTCTTTCACCTCTTCCCTCCCTCCCTACTTTCCATATTCTTGCTCCACTTGAACTGTGACCCCACCTAAGGTCCAGATCCAATGTTAATTAAGCTAAAACGTGAGTATTCCCAATGTTAATTTAGGTAAACGGTGTATATTCCCTCCACTCCGCTCATCCACTCGTCTCTACTGATTTTTTCCCAACTCTCTTTCACACATCCCCCTCATCTCACCCTGTCTCTAATTAATTTTCTCTCTCCCCTGTCTTAGGGTTTGAGTTAGTGTGTTAATTACCGCCTATAGAAAGGTGCAGAGGATATTACCGTATTAACGCTTCTCAATGAGATCGCATGACAGAGCAACCAAGGTTAAGCATACATCATGCTGACCTATTACTCTATTACCCACCTGTAGTGCAAGCGGGGTGTGTACATCAACGCGAAGTACGGGGAAGACGAGGCAGGGCGAGTCGCTCGAGGGCAACGTGAATACACTCGGGCAGCAGCATTATGAGTAGCACTGGAGCATCCGCGCGCTCAAGGCCCAGAGAGCCTATCTTTAATTTATCACTATGTTTTATTTACCAGAAAGTCAACTAAGTCTACCAGGCAACAAACACAGCTTCACATAGACAGGAGAAGTAGCTCTCAGATGCATTAGGCGCGCGCGCGCACACACGCACACCCACATACACACACAACCATGAAGTATACGCGCGGACATTCTTGTATGCACTTGTTTTCTCTCCGGTCTTGGTATTCAGAGCTGCACGCACACACGTCCAAGTACACAAACAAACAGACGTGCACCATTTCCTGGGCCGCACGAGAGCATTTTTTTTTTCTTCCCAACTACCTCCCTGAATGTGTATTTTGTGGAATCTCCTCCCCTGTGTGCCTATTATCTGGTGTCATCGTGTGCATGACATACAGCGCCTCTGACCCTGAACACACACACACACACACACACACACACACACTGGCCCTCTCTCATTAATTCATGGCCTTCAACACAGGGTATTGAATTACAGCCGGTGCTAGTGCAGGACTTACTTCGACTATAGGCCTACCCCTACATATCAGAGATCAGCTGTGTCTGCAGTGTTTCGTCACACACACACACACACACAGTGCCCTTTATGATTTTGCTGTTTGCTATTCCAAACTATGCTTGCTGGTATTCATTATTCATCACCACCATTAGACACTATTTGTTCATCTGAGTTCACTTTTTTTGTGTGGATCACTCTTCATCCCTTGATCAATTCCTTCCTCTCCATCGATCCCCCTCACCGCACTGAGAAAAATATCAGGTTCACATGCTGATACTGAATTACTGACATGCACTTATTTATATTTCCCCCACAGACAAAGGCGCGCGCATGATTCAAATCCGACGCGTGTGACAGTCCTGAGATCAAAGGCAGTGGGAATGGACGCAGGCCCTTTAAGAGGGACAGGACGGGGAGGGCTGTGCATCCATAAAACATGAGTTTATTCAGTGGCCATGCTAAGACATGACTAGGAGCGCCTCTGCACTCCAGCATGCTCACACACCCACCACACACACACACACACACACACACGAGCATCCCAGTCTGCCCACTGCTGACACAGCCGCGCCACTGAGACATGTGCGCGGAAAGAAGAAAGGGATAAAACTGGAGCAACAGCAAGTGCGCGAGAGGAACCAACACTGAAGAAGGGCAAGGGATGAATGGAGAACAAATCAGAGGATAAAAAGAAAGAAGATAAATTACTGGCGCGGTAGAGGACAGTAAACAGGTGTATCGTGGCGGAGAATGGGCAATTCCTCCTTCCCAGGCATGTCCCCTCTCTCTCCGTCCATTCTGTAGTAGCAGGTATTTCTAACTTGAGTGCCTTTCTCTGACGCGCTGGGGGTGCTGGGAAACCACCGCTACCGCTGTTTATCTCCGCTATCTCCTCGCTTCTCTTTCCCCCGTCTCATGCTTTCTGCTTCACTCATGCTGATACTGCATGCCGCTGCCTTTGCCTCATCTTTACTTGCTTGCACGTTTTTAGAATATGCATTGAAGTATATAGGTTCCCTCAAAGCAACATTTGCTATAATATTCCTATACGGATTTAAAGTGTGTTTGTGATGCTCAGTAGTTGTTGGGTTTTATAGTATTAGTGGTCTCACTAGAATATTCCTATAATATTAAGTCGGGACTTGTTGTAACGTCACTGCAGGTCTTTTTTTTTATTTGGGTCAGTTTGAAATAATGATAATAATGCTGTGTTAATAACTGAATGCTGTTTTAAGTAACAGTTTTAGCACTATACCTTATTTCAGCTGTATTTTACAGCTGGTGTGGACAGGATTCGGTGTCTGAGGTATTGGGCAGTGAGTGCCTGGTGAGATGCTGTTGGTGTTGGTTCTGTCTGGCAGTGTATTTACTGCCTGTGTGTCTGGGAGAGTGTTGATGTTGAGGCAGACTGAAAGAAGGCTCCTGATGGATTCACAGAGGCTGCTGTTCGTGTGCAAGAGAGAGAGAGAGTTGGGCTGAATTTAGACAATAAAGGTTTATATTTGCCCATAAAAAACTGGGATTACTTTATTCTTCAAATAAAAAGGTGGGTGAAGAGGTTCGGCAGGTCTGCCCTCTGCATCCCTGTTGCTGACATAAAATCACCTGTACTGTCTCTGTGTAGATGTGTAGACTGGTTCAACTGTAGGAGCCTATCTTTAATCAGTTTTGATTTATATGATGCCTTTGTAGCCCACCCTCACACAGACACACAGAGTTGACTAGTTTATAAGTGCAGATGACACAAATCTATGTCGGGGAAATAAATGATTCATGGCATGAATGTCTTGAACATTTTCAGAGAT
>CABFOQ010037013.1:0-11267 GCA_900660455.1 Gephyroberyx darwinii | reverse complement strand
AGTTTAGCCCTTAATCTGTTCTTTTGCTACTTTTATTTTATTCTATTTTATCTTTTTTATATACTAGATGTGTGATTCATGTGTACCTACCATGTTGGAACGTGCCTCGTCCAGAACATTTCATTGTACAGTATGACTGTAAGTGATGCTGCACATTTGACACACACACACACACACACACACACACACACACACACACACACACACAGTCCAGGTTTATACTGATGATCCAGAGAGGTTATTTGTTATTCTGCTCCAGCCTCAGTCCTGTCGTCGTGCTGAGTCAGCTGTTTTGTTTCACAGGTTCAGGAGACAGAGAGAGAGAGAGAGAGAGAGAGAGAGAGAGAGAGAGAGAGAGAGAGACTCTCTGCTGCATTTCCTTTAGTCTCTCTCCCAAATGTATGCTGCTTATCTCTGAACTAGACTTTTTTTCTAGTTTTCTGTGGCACACTTATTTTTGCTTCCATCTGAATGATATTATTATATGAAACTATTGCGATTAGAAATACTCCATCCATCCATCCATCCATTCACCCATCCATCCATCCATCGACTCCTTCATTCATTCATGATGTCTCTGATCTCTCCCTTTCTCCTCCTCTCCTCCAGATATCCAGGAGTACTATGAGTTGACCCTCCTGGAGGACAGCCAGTGTTCTGTGGTCCAGCCTGACGGTTCAGGGGAGCTCCCTGCCTCCTGTAGCCAGCCAGCAGAGCTTTTAGTCCAGCCACAGACAGCTGCTACCCCCCTTAGCCCCCAGCCCTCTGGAGGACCAGCCCAGCCCAAGTGCCCAGCCCCCAAACCTAAATCATTCAAGTCCCCTGCCCCTCCTATCCCACCCGGGCTCCCCAGTGCTAAGCCCCCGACCCCCACGACACAGTCCGATACACCTCAATCGCAGCCAGCCCAAGTGAAGTACCGCGCCCCTCTGCCTCCTGTGGAACCTGGAGCCTCCACAGCAGGGACTTCCAAGCTCTCCTCTCCCTCCACCCCCACTTCTACTGGAGTCACAGCGAATGGAGTGGAAGCTCCTATCGCCTCCTCTTCTACCAAAACGCTTCCTGGAGCATCATCAAATGGACCGGGGCTACATGTTGCTGCAACCATCCCTGAGGTTTCTGGTGGAACCTCCACCAACTTAGTTACCACAATTAATCCCCAAAACAGTCCTGCCTCCCCCTCCCTCAACCTCAGGACTGTCTCAGCCCTTGTCTCCAGCACCATTGCAGGCCTTGTGTCTCCAACTAGTCCAGACCAACTCACCCCAACCAGCACCCCTCCTAGCAAAAGCCCAGGTCCAGACAGAGTCACCAATGCTACCACCACCTCTACTTCTCTCAGCCTGGACCCGGGCACGGGCCCAGGCAGAGTCGCCCGCAGCCCAACTAGTCCCTGCCCAGGAAAACTCACCTCCGGCAGCCATAGCCCCACAGTAGCCCCGGGGCCCCCAACCAAAGGACCTCATATGAGGTATGTCCAACAAGGCATTTAGGGAATATAAGCAGACATTTCAATTTTTAGCCAAGAATGTTTTTATAAGTAGTGTCTGTTCAGCCTTAGTGGCTATCGATGCTCATGCTAACTACTCAGTTCTTCTTGTATTTATTCCAAACAAACCAGAAAAGTAAAACACATCACTTCCTGTGCACCTGCAAATTTACACATTTATTTATATGAAAATATGTCTTAATTTGAAATGGTAGTGGAAAACCATAGTTATTAAGTGTCATGCTATTTACGTGTCATGATTTGTATTGTGCAAACCATATTGATGTCACACTAAATGACACGTCGTATTTTGTTTGTTATTGCATGGTCAAGTGCAGATAGTAGTATGGGATGGTCCATCCCAGTATTTCAGCAGTGGTTTATTGTGCCAAGCAAGCAGCTTTCTGAGTTCACCTCCAGACATCCTCTCTCCTGTGATCTCTGCCGCTAGTCCAACCAGCCCTGGCCCAGCCAAAGTCACCTCCACTAGCCCTAGCTGTGGTCCAGCTAGCCCCAGGACCCCTCTGACTCCCAACAACAAGGTAAGACATCACTGGTCATTGTACTGTATTGGTACCTGAGGAAACCTGCAGGAATCTGTGTGCAGTTTATAACAGAAAAACACAGAGGACAATAATCTGTCAAGTCAAGCACATTAAAAAATATGTTCAAGGTTGCCACACGGTAGCAGCGACCTGTGTTTTACATGTCAGTGGAGACTGCTTTTGGCCAGGGAGTTAGTTCACATGGTTTTGGTTGTTTGATGATGTAATGTGATTCATTCCCTTAAAGCGCTGATACACAGGGCAGCAGTGCCTGAGGAATTACCTCAGCCTTGTTGCTCTAATTAACTTGCTGAAAGAAAATAGTAGGTTTCTGCCCCTCTGTCTCAGTTTTGTCTAGTATATCACCACCCTTACATTGAAGAGGTTTTGATAAGGGGGAAATGTGTTTTTACCAGTGAATCAGCACATCTGATGTGGCACATCAGTTAGGCAAGTTGTATTGCCTGCCAGACTCAGCAGAATGAAATGTTGCATACACAGTACACACCTCTGGACATTATACTGATATTGCCATACATGGCATTCAATGGTTGTTTTTCATACAGCTCTGCATTTATCTGACCACATACTAAGGTTTGTATCAAAATCAGAAAACTTGAAGGTCATTGCTAATTCTCAGTGCTTTCATGTGATGCTCAGATGGTTCCTTGACCTGAATCTAAGAATCAGAGGGAAACCAGATGCACAATTTAGTTCTCATCCAGGACAATGAAGAATCACATCACTAATCAAGGTGAAATGCAGTAATGTCAGTTGAGTGAATTTTGCATTAAGTGCCAAGTGTCCGAAGTGTAAATCAAATCAAATTTATTTATAGAGCATTTTAAACAGAAGGGTCATTGCACATTTTACATGTTGCATTGTCCATTTGTGAATTGAATTGTTTTACGGACTGTGTGACGAGTCTCAACAGTGGTTGCAGGGGAAACTGTGAAACAACGATGGGGATGAAGCTCGTTCAGCGGCACAAGCCGGTGCTGAGAGACTGACAGACAGCCGTAGGTTTTCTGTTGGCAGTACAGATGAGCATCAGGAGAAAATCAGCGATGACTGCAGGGCCAGGGGAGGGCGGAGCAGTACAGAAGTAGAGCAGGACAGGACCGGCAACAAATGTGAAACCGCGTGAGAGAGAGAGTGTGTGTGTTTTGGGGTTGAGTAGACAGGAGAGTAAGAACGTATTTGAGACATTCTTGGTTTGAGCTCACGGTCTTGCTGCTTCACTGTCAGAAATAGCATATATAATGTCTTTTTTTTAAATCCTAAATGAATTGGAGTGATGTGTGTTAGGAAAAAAGCCTGACATCCTGAGTGAGTGAAATCTCATCTCTGTGTGAGGCTTCAGGGTGCATATGGCGCTCTGACTTAGCCAAGGCCCACTGTCAAAGTTAAAAGTAGAGCATCCATCGCTATACTGCTGTTACTCAAACCCCCAACTCCTGCCAAACAGAGAGAGTGACCTCAAAAAAACAGCAGTGGAGTGTGTGTTTCTGTGTGTGTGTGTGTGTGTGTGTGTCTGTGTGTGTGTGTGTGTGTGTGGGTGTTTTTGTATACACATCTGAGCATCTGAGCATGTTTGCATGCCTACGTCTGCTTTTAAGTGTGTGTAGAGCGTGTACTGTGTGTTTGTGTGTGTATATATTCTGAGCCACACACTCTTTGAGGTCAGAAGGCGGCTACCAGCTGCCATAAAGCGAAGACAACAGCTGGAAAAGAAGAGGGAGGGGCGGCACACCAGGACAGCTGCCATATTTCAGAGATGGTCCACGCGGGCCACTCTGATGCCACTCTGATGCAGGACAGGTGGAGAGGACATGAGAAAGGGAGAGATGAGAAGAAGGGAGGAGAGAGAGATTGAGGGATGAAGGAAGAGGAGGAGACAGACAGACAGTAGCGGGATGTTGCCAACAGCAACGAGCGGCTGAACGGCGGAGCGGGAAAGTTCCGGCTGGGGAATGTTTCGGTGAAAGTTTGCGGTCGGACCGGTGAGGATGGACTGCATCTGTATCCTCACTACCAAGGTGAGGAAGACCGAGAGAGCAGAACACAACAGAGCAGAACAAAGAAATAGCTTTAGTTAATTCTAATTCTACTTCTTTAGTTAATTTCTAACAGGTTGTGCTATAAAAGTGTCCCTTGTGGGGGCATCGATTCATGCCAGTTGATTCTTTTGATGTTTTTTGTTTGTTTGAATGACCTCATATAGCCTACATTTAGGAAAGTGATTTGTTTGATGTGACACTGTTACTTAATGGAACAGACAGTGAGACCTGCAATCCTGAGGGGGTCCTTTTAACACATCCTAAAAAAACATCCCCCCCGTGTAGCTCTGGATTTTAGTAAATGATGGGAAACTAAATTTCCCTGCTCACCTTTTCCCATGTTTATCTGGGGACAGACGGCTTACATATTGCACGGTTTGCTGTAGTTTGTGAATGAACAGACTATAGGATAAGAGGTTACAGGAACACACTACCCTGGTAAACTGTGTGCTAGTGCAGCTACTCTAGTGGGAATGCTGGGCTGTTGCTCAGCTGTTGGCTGGATAACATGTGACACCCAGAGAGACAGAAAACTGGGTTGATAGGACACACACAGACTAGCTGGCCGAGCGGCTGAGAAGTTAGCTGACTGATTCAATGTGTGACTGGCTGACTGACTGGTCTCATGGCGGGAATAAATCCTTAAAAAAGGCTGGCAGAATTATATAGGTTTACATATATGCACACAAACACAGACACACACACACACACGGCCCATTTTATGACCAGCAGAACTGAACACGTATACAGGAGGAGCTGTTATTTAGAAATCAAGAGCAACATCAAATACCGCTGTAACCTCCTTTACACAGGATCATTTTGGAAATGTCACAGAAATGTGTTGATAATCTTTTTTCCAACCAGTCAAATGTTTGTTGATCCCTTTGAAGAATAAAAACCCAAATCAGAAACTTCCTGATAGCATCCCGGTCCTAAGTGATAGTTGTAGCCATAAATACGACCTGGGACATTTAAACCAGCTATTCAGCATGAAAAATGTGACATTTTCAATATAGACTCTGACAAATATTGGTCAAGGAAATGTTGCTATATGTTGTGTTTATTATGTCATATGTCATGTAGCCTCTATAGCCAACAGACTCTGTTGTACGACACTGTAACTGTTTGGCACTCAATGGCATTTGGCTAGGGAGTCTAACAGTTGAAGACAGTTAATAATAATGTGATACTTTATTGATGCCTGTAGGGAAATTCTCTTTTTGCTTGCCTTAGATCAGTGGTTCTCAATCCAGTCCTCAAGTACCCCCTGTCCTGGAGGTTTTAGCTCCAGCTCTACTCAGACACACCTAAACCAATTAGAGGCTTCAGGTTTTCATGATACCTTAACTGGTTCAGGTGTGTCTGAGTAGAGCTGGAGCTAAAACCTCCAGAACAGGGGGTCCTTGAGGTCTGGATTGAGAACCACTGCCTTAGATCAGCGCTGGTAGGGATTCAGTGTCTTGCTCAAGGACACTTCGGCAGGATGGATGCTTTCCAACATAGTCTTGTGGTTTAAGGATGGTCTTCCACCCTGCCTCCCTAGTAGGTAGAAATTCTGTCTTGCAGCCAGTTGAGGAGCTGCAGTAGGTTTTGAAGTAGCTCAATTAGGAGATGACCTTCTACCATGCTGGCAGACACAAGACTTTTTGGGTTGGAGACTTCCTCTCTCACCCTATTTCTTTCTTCCCACTCTCTCTCTCTACTCTCTCCTTTACATGTATCCTGGTTGATCAGATGGTAATCAGATACATCAGATGTAAATGCACCCATGTCTCCAATCCTCATATACGACTTTAGAAATGGATCCAGCCAGGAAGTGCATGCGACAGCTATATCATATCTGGACAGTCTATGCTGTATCATATCTGGACAGTCCAGATATGGATGTCTGTCTGTGTAGCTTATTGTCACACAACTTTCACTCTCCATCTACCTCTATCCTTCTCTCTCTCTGTGTGTGTTTCCTCTCATCTCTATGTTCTAGCCTGTCTTAAGCCCTTCCTTGGTTTTATCAACGTGTGATTATTGTGGTCTTACTGAGTGTCGCTGGCGTCCCGTGCTCCAAGAGAGCAAGAGTCTCTTCTAAGAGGCTTACCTTAGGCTGCTAATAGACTTTACAGAGGTGGAGCTATTTTAGGATGCATAAAAAGAGAGAGAAAGGAAAAAATCGAGAGACACTGGGAGACAGAGAGAGACAGAGAAAAAAGCGAGTACATGAGCGTACAAGTTCCCAGTATTCTTTATTTTGGTCAGGTGTTGTACCTACTGTTGCTATAAAAATTCATCCCTACATCCCTCCGCCAATCCATCCACCTGTCCTACTGTCCTTGTGATGTAACTGTAAGAAGGGGTCACGATTGGACGAATTAATCAGAGGAGAGGAGAGAGGGAGGGAGCAGAGAGGAGTAGAGGACAGGTGGGTAGGCTACATAGAGTTAGAGAACCTCCCAAACAGTCGTCGAGCCCAGGGTTAGATCTCTACTGTTGGACTAACACAGTGATGTAGGACTACTGTCACAGCGTAGCTCTTCTTCTAAAGCCCCTCGGTGAAGGGCCAGTACCTCTCAGCTCACACCTGTTGTGACAGAGTGGACTAAGTCGGTAGGCGTGAGGATAGCTCGGCCCGTGGGAGGGCTAGCACCGTCTGGCCCAGCGCTGGGCTACAGGTGAACATGGAGCTTCGCAACTCTCTCAGTCTCCCAGCCTCACACAATGTAATGTATCTCCACTTGTTTTAATTCAATTCAATTCAATGCATCTTCTGTCTTTCTGTCTGTTGTGAGAGTTAGTGTGTGTGTGTTTCATTGGGTCAGTCATCTGTGTGTTGTAGTGAGGCTAGAGAGTAGGCAGGCAGGGCGGTTAAGTTAAAACAACTTCATTAACTACCGTGTATATGTGTGAAACACCATGTGATTTAGTGGAATTGTTGCTGTGATGTGTTTATGTGTACGATTTGTGTCCTTGCATCTCTGGAGTTGATGATACTGTAGATATGTGTCTATACGTTCTCATAAACACCTCTTAAATCACATGTCACGTATGTACTTTCAATGGAATCAACATTCAAGAAATCAGTATTCTTAAATAGCGATTTGGCTGGTAGACTCATAACGGTTGCATATAAAATGTTTGATAGTGTTGTCATGGAAACGAGCATGGGTTGGGCTCTTCCAGGCTGCCCCCGGCTGCCTCCTCCGCGGACCTCAGTTGGTCGCCGCTGCTGGAGACGGGCCGCTCCCACTCCGTCTCTCTCCCGCTGGTGCTGGTTCCGCCACTGTCTGTACAGTCTGACTCGACTCCACAGCCTCCGTCAGCCTCTCACACTGACTCACTCTCCCCCTCACACAGTCACACACAGGTTAAAAAGGCTCGGCTGCAATCAGCCTTAATTGGCTGCAGCCGTGCTGGATCCAGGAAGAATCAGTCCACTGACTTGACTCTCTCCTGGATCCAGCCTACACCTCACCCACTCCCTCCCACCGGATGTTCTTTGGGATGTTGGTTTGTGACTGGAAGGCTGTCGGTTCGAATCCCCGGACCAGCCGAGCAAATCTGTGTCATTGAGTTATGCTCTCCCCTCCCTCAACTTATACACTTATTTTGCTTTTCAAAAAACTGCTGTTATTTATACTTTCATCTTGATTACTTGAAATACAAGTGAAATTAAACTGTTCATTTTGCAGGGGAACCTCGGGTATCCTCTCAAGGACCCATAGGGCCCCTGAAGTTTGGGAACCAGTGGGCTCTCCGCTTATCCAACTAGCTGTGTGTTGTCCTGGTAGCATTTGTTTTTATTACACAATCTACTGTCCTGTTCAGCTAGGTAGCTAGCTAGCTCTGAATTGTCTTGCTCATTGCTGGTCTGTGTACACCATGAACAAGACCTAATCCCATTAGGCAGATGACTAATCTCTGTGGAGCCACACACCCACACACACACACACACACCCATACACACACACACACACACACACACCCACACACACACAGTCTTAAGTTCATTTCAGTTCAGTCTTATGCCAGAGGTCAGTTGATTTTGCCAGGTAAAATTAAACAGCTCAGTCATGGCTGTATGACCCCATGACCCTTGGCTGTCTGGGCAGGGGGTCCTTGAGGACTGGATTGAGAACCACTGGTCTAGAAAGTAGACCAGGACTGTCCTACATTTGTGTCGCTATTCAAAAAGATGTTTCTTTGGGCAGCGCACTGGTTCTTCTGGTCTAAAACCAAACACAAATAATATAGTCCCTTATAACATAAAATGGCCAACTTTACTTATAGCACGCGTCTCATAGCACGCACAGCGGCTTGCTGCTTTCCCCTCTCTTCCCGTGTTCTCTCTCTGTCTCTGTGGCCCTTATATACCCTAGAGGCAATCATGTTGATCAGCTGCAGGTGTGGTTTAAGTAGGCTGCTTCCTTCAGCTTAATACACCTGGAGGGAGCCAGCGAGCCGGTACGTAGTAGCAGTCTACCACTACACCCCTCAGCCTTCCCCAGGATGTGTCACAATGAGTTTATGTGGTCTTGTGTAAATGCAGCCCTTGTCCCTGCTGGCCCGTTGTGTTGTCATAGCTCTAGTAGAGTAAGGATTGCAGACCCAAATAACATATTGTTTTATGGCTATGTTACATTTGCATTTATGTTACATTCCAGCATATAGACCTACCCAGCTATTGTAATACACCTGTAATGGCCAGAGCTGGTATCTAGGGTGGACAAGACAGCCACGTAAGAATCTGCACTCCTGGAAGATTTGAACAACTTTTCACTCTTGTATCAGAGAGAGCAATTTGGCTATTAAAAAGTAGCACTTGTCAAGATTTCATTGCAATATAATGTAATGTCAGCAGGCTAAACTAGTTTCTGTTCAGTTGTTAGTGTACGGCAGTCACCACTGTGTTGTGCAGTTACAGCTTTGTAAGAAACAAAGCCTTATTATTGGGTTTCTGTTTACAATATAATAATATAATATATAATAATAATATAATAATTATCATATGTAGTCTCAGGGTTTGGCCTGGTAGTAGCCAAAAATGTGAGATATGATTAGGAATCAATGAATTTGTCAATGTAATTGGTTACATCAACTAATCATTGCAACCGTACGTCATAGTTGTCATATCCCATGACCTGAATAAGGCCGTATCCTGAAACTGAGTAAAACACGTATATACGGATTTTAGTCACAATACTGAGGCATTTTTCTCAGTCTGCTTCCTTTCCAGTTTCCCTTCCTGGAACCAGAAAGAACCAGAACCCTACAACATTCATGAACGTCAGCAACAATGTGTAAAATATAAATGGATACCAGACATTATTGAGAGTAACACGAGTATGGAAACACTCCGTGCTGTGATGTCGGTGTCCTGCCACAGAGGGGCACTGCATGTCTGACAGACAGACTTGAGGCCCTCGAATCATTGATGTTCCGCAGAAACATGACACCTTAGTGCATTGTGAAATCTCCCAAAATACACAGTCCATCAATGAGAAAATCTACTAGCTTGTTGCTGTTTCTGGTTTCTGGATCCAAGGTTTCTGCAGGACTCTGGATATCATTCAGTGTATCCTCATAGAGGGAGGGGTGAGGGCGAGAGAGAGACAGAGAGAGAGAGAGTAGATCCACTCATGTGTAAACTGAACACATAGGCTGGTATGACCTGTCACAATGTTGATGTATGGAGTCTGTTATGACTGGTTGCTGTCTACAGTGGAGAGTCCACCAGGATTGGCCGGTAGGGTGTATTTGAGGTTACCACACACACACACACACACACAGCATAGTTATTTCTGTGCTGACTGACCTACTAATGTTAACATGGAGTCCATGCCTGCTAGGCTCATGAGCTAGCATCCTCTCTCTCTCTCTCTCTCTCTCTCTCTCTCTCTCTCTCTCTCTATCTATCTCTCTCTCTCACACTTCTTTCTTTCTTAATTCAGTATATGATGTTGCTAATGTGACGTTGAATACTATCTTTACCCACATTATTTTTTATGAGCCATATGAGCCAGAATGCCTCCAGCTATCCCAGATGTATGAATGTGTGTGTGTGTGTGTTGTATATGTTCATTCATGTATGTGTCTTGCAAGTGCGTTTGTGTTATGCATTCATGTGCATGTGTGTGTGTGTGCACGCATGTGCATGCGTGCATCTGTGTGTGTGCGTGTGTGTGTGCTCGTGCTATCAGCAGCGTCTCCATCTGTTCTTTGCCAAACATAGAAAGAGTCTCAGGTCTCAGGTCAGCTAGCTTGTCACACAAGGTACCAGCTTGACTATACACCATTATCTACTGTCAGTAATAAGTTGTCTTCCTTCCTACGTGAGTTAGGCTGATTAAACTACCATAGGCTGGTAGTTGGTAGTGTCAGTGACAGGATAGGTAAAATCAGTTTTGGGTCATGAAAAAAAATATTTCGAAAAGATGAGTTGATGAAGAGGAATTTGAAAACCAGTGATCTAAAACCTTGTGCCTCCTAAACTCATTTTCAGGCTATGACCCAAATATTGAATTCAGTACAATAACCCGTCTTTAGTCCCATCCAATAGTTTAGGAAACCAGGCTATATAGTATCATTGTGTGTGCTCTGTGAGTTTGTGCATGAGCAGGTTTTTGAGGATTATGTCTCTACTGTGCTCAGAATAACCTTTTTTTTATTGTATTATTTATGTGACTTGTCTACCTGCATCAGCCCCTGGATTTGATTGGCTCTCCCAGGCTTGTATCTCTGCACCTCAGCAAAGTTGGAAAAGTTACTCAAGTAGAATCCATTTACTGATTACTGAATACGTGCTGCAAAATGTAACCAGTGACTTATTTTTTTTTTAGTTTTATTCCACCTCAGTGTTATAACATAACTTGGAGACATAACTGTCGCAGCATGTCAGTCTCTCTCTCTCTCTCTCTCTCTCTCTCTTTCTTTCTCTCTTTCTCTCTCTCTCTCTCTCTCTCTCCCTCTCTCTCTCGCTCTCTCTTGCTCTCTGCCGCTCCCTCTTCCTCTTTTTTCCTGCTGTGTTGTTTGTTTTCAAGTCTCCTTTGAGGTGAGAAGATGGAGACACCACAGAGAGACTACTGTGTGTGTGTGTGTGTGTGTGTGTGTGTGTGTGTGTGTGTGTGTGTGTGTGTCTCTGTGTGAAGCATGTAGAGGGGGTAGAGAGAGAGAGAGAGAGAT
>CABFOQ010037010.1:4657-17423 GCA_900660455.1 Gephyroberyx darwinii | reverse complement strand
TATCATCTATCTATCTATCATCTATCTATCTATCTATCTACCTATCTATCTATCTATCTATCTATCTATCTACCTATCATCTATCTATCTATCTATCTATCTATCTATCTATCTATCTATCATCTATCTATCTATCTATCTACCTATCATCTATCTATCTATCTATCTATCTATCTATCTATCTACCTATCATCTATCTATCTATCTAACTATCTATCTATCATATCTATCCATCTATCCATCTATCTATCTATCTATCTATCATCTATCTATCTATCTATCTATCTATCTATCTATCTATCTATCTATCTATCTATCATCTATCTATCATCTATCTATCTATCATCTATCTATCTATCTATCTACCTATCATCTATCTATCTATCTATCTATCTATCTATCTATCTACCTATCATCTATCTATCTATCTATCTATCTATCTATCTATCTATCTACATCATCTATCTATCATCTATCTATCTATCATCTATCTATCTATCTATCTACCTATCATCTATCTATCTATCTATCTATCTATCTATCTATCTATGATGATGATACTTTCCTCTTTCCCCCTCCACAGAGAGGTCAGAGGTCAGAGGTCAGAGGTCAGCTGCAGAACAGCACCCCTGGAGCTGGTAGGGGTTCAGCGTCTTGCTCAAGGACACTCCAGCAGGGCGGGTGCTCGCTGTCACAGGGAACTTGATCTCGAGCCTTCCAGTTGATGGATGGTCTCATTACTCTCTACGCCACCCCGCTGCCCAAAACTGAAAAAATGAACCGGACTGAAGAATTCAGTTCACATGATTACGGCGCAGCTTTCATTCTCCAGAGTTTCTGCATAGCTGGATATATGAACCCTTTCACTGCAGACCTAGAGACTCCAGTTGTTGGATAAGATTGAAAGTCAATCCTGACGACTTTGCAAGCTGAAACTAAAATGAACAGCGAATGAACCACAAAACTGTTTATTTTAGTTACAAAATGGTGAAATAGAAAGTGTGTATTTTGTAGTGAAGACCCGTGTGTGTTTCCTTTTTGCCTTTTGAAAACTGGACTGGAATTGTGTGTGTTTGGTTTAGCACCGCCGACAAAGAAACACCGGGAAGGCACATCCTTCCAGACATCAAGATACGTAGTTAGGAGATGTATTAATGTCAGTTAGCAGTACATATACTAGAGTACATGATGGATGGTGTACTCACCAGGTATTTCAGGTAGTATAACATAACAGAACCGAACACCAAATTCACTTTAATGACGATGATCTACTTTTTGGCGCTCATTGTATTGTCCCATGTGATAAACCCCACCCGCCCGGTGCACCAAGGACAATAAAACAAACTGCTCCTTTTCTGTACTCTTCACTGTGATACTATCTGACCTGTGACTGGCATTAAACTTTTTTTTTCTCCGACGGCGTACACAAAGAGCGTCAGGAAAAGACGTTTTAATTGCGATTCAAGCGGCTGAATCCCCCGCCTCTCTTTGGGCTTGATTTAGAGCGACAGGATCACCATAACGCTGCAATAAAGCCGTAAAACAATTTTCCAAAGGTAACAGCCGTGAGGTTTGATAGCACTTTAATGCCATCGCGGTGACACTCTGTACTTTTGCACTCCTCTTTTTAATTAATCAGTCCATCTTCTGCTTTCCCCTCTTCAAAGTTTTATTCCAAAACTCTCTTTGGGATTTATAAGATAGCGTTTTCTTCTTCTGCCGTCAGCCATCATCCAGGTAATTCACATTGTCGTGAGGTTTGACTGATGCTTCTTCGCGATGAAGGTGTGGCCGAAGCACATCAAAGGCTTTTAATTTTTTTGAGGGAGAGAGAGATTTGAGTTTTGGACTTCTTTTCTTCTCTTTGGATGTTCAGCATCCTGCATCTTGAGTGTGTGTGTGAGGTGTGCTGTGCATGCATGTGAACATACTTTTACATGTGTGCATGCGTGCATTAGTGTGTATATTCTGTGTGTGTGTGTGTGTGTGGAAGGCGTCCGGTCTGGTTCCCAGTCAAAGGCAGGATTTATTTCAGAAGTAGGCTGCAGTGTTCTTCACAGCACCTCCGTCTTTGCCATAGGGGAGTAATGCTGCTGATTTAGCTCCTTTCACATTACACCATACATGACCAAGCAGACCTAATTTATTTTCCCCGCATCTCTCTCTCTCTCTCTCTCTCTCTCTCTCACTCATTCTCTCCCTGCCTCCCCTACACCCACTCTCTCTCTCTATCCATCTCTCTGTGTCCTGACGTCTTTCTCTCTCTCTTTCTCTGGAGAGAAATACGGGGGCAAGATTTCATCTCTTTGCATTTAACGCAAAATGTGATTGAGATGCGATTAAAACGTTCTGCAGTTTCACTCCTGGCAACTCCTGCCTCCTAACTGTCCTTATTTTAGACCTGTCAGCGTGATGGGATTGCAAATACTTCACCACCAATAATCACCATCCTGTCTAGCGTCTCAAAGCAAAGAAGAAAACACACGCCCCGACCCCAATTTGAGCGCTGCAAGGTAAATAACTTACCTGATATTAAAAGGATGCTCTTTGAAAACGAGGGTCAGATCTCATGAAAGAAAGCAAGTGTGGCGGCTGATGTGATATCTACTTCATGAAATAAGTCTCCTCAGGCCGCAACGTCTGTTCAAAGTGACATTCTCTCCGTAATTATAGTCCTCTGAAAATATGGATGTCGCAACTTTCACAACTATAAAACTTGTGTTGTTTTGGTGAGATTGCACCACAGGGAGGGGGGGGGTAAATATCATGTTTGTATACTGGAGATGAATAGCGTTTGATGTTGAAATGGGAAAACAGTCTCCAGTCTGCGGTGGGTTAACAGTGATATTCCACATTCCAATAAAGCGCTGAGGTTTAATGGCTCGCTGATGTAATCATTACATTTGTATCCACTCTTCTCAGGAAAGTGTCTTAACTGCACAGTTAATAAAAGCATTAGAGACTGTCCCGCTCTGTATTAAAGGTAACTAGAGCTTTCAGTACTCAGGTATGAGATATGAGATATGCTCATGGAACAGTCTCTGTTTACATTGTGATGTCCTCTAGTCCTCCCATTGCACTTTTCAGTCGGTGGTAAGTTTGGACCCCTCAGTGCTGGATTCCTTGATAGAATAGAATAGAATAGAATAGAATAGAATAGAAACTCTGTATGGATCTGCTTTCTCTCTTGTTTGCCCCTTTCCCACTTTGACTGTATTTTTTCCTCTCCCTAGATCCCTATCAGTTCCCTAATAGAATAGAATAGAATAGAACAGAACAGAACAGAACAGAACAGAACAGAACAGAACAGAACAGAACAGACTAGAACAGAATAGAATAGAACAGCTACACCGTGGATGAAACGAAGCCTTGTCTTCCACAGGAAAGCTCTCCTCCCCATCTCTGCTGCTGGGTGGGCCCCTACCAGTTACTGTACTTGGTCCCTGCGGGGACACACAGCAGCTTCTGCACACAGCGGACCTGACCACACAGTATACATGAAAAGACGGATGGAAGTAGACTGTAAGTGCTCACTTCACAGTGTTCTTCAGGCAGGAAGCACACAAGACACAAAGCAGCTGCCTCTGACCACAAACTGAAGTACCCGTCTCTACAATTAGCCTACAGGTGCAAATAAAAGCACTTCGATGCAATTTTCCCTGTCTGAAACGCATCTTCCTCCCACACACCGACGGCGTGTCGGGGGAGAATAGGAACCGAGAGGGGAATGGATTTAGAGGAAGTGAGAGCTGACCGTTCTCTGTTAGGTTCACCCCTCCCACCACGCCTGGCCATATGGATCATCTATTTATTTGTACTAGGGGAAGAGCAAAACACCCAGCCGCGCGCATGTACACACACACACACACACACACACACACACACACACACACACACACACACCATATCACTAAAAGCTGAGGGAGCTGACCCGTCCATATGGTTGGCCAACAGCTCTTGCCCATATGTGGTGCTGTGAGGCCCCTGGTGTATTTTATTTAAAACTGAACATGCACACCCACAAGGCTTTTCTGAAGTGTATCAATTCTGTAGTATCTTTATTGATGCTTGGGGGAGGACACAGGTGGAGAAGTTGCAGGTAGAACAGAAAAAAATGAAACCTCTGGGAATTGAATTCAGTTGATGTAACCTCACAGTCTGTTCATAGCCACACATCAGGCCTAGTGAAAGGTGTCCTGTGTATTATACAACGTACAAATATAGTGTGGTCAATACACAAAACATTTCCATCTCTGGAGGGATACATACTCACTGATGCACTATCAAAACTTATCACAGAACAAGACACTGTTTTCACATAAGGTTTGTTACAGGCCCTCAGGAACGCGAAATAACCAGAGAGTTGTGTTTGAAAGGGAATAAATACTTTTTAACATTATACCATTGGAATAACACTGTACATCTTTTACTAAACCATTTAAAGGCTGGGCTGACACTACAAAATTCCCAAATTTTCCCAGGTTTTGCCAGCCAACTTTCCAACAATGTGGCAAACAGAGGAATATGCTGAAAAACGTGGATCTAGAAATCACACTGCACGCTGTATAGGCCTACAACATATATATATATATATATATGATATGCCATAAGTCTTCATGTGGGTTTTCTCAGACCACACAGCTTCTCCCAATGCTTTCGGTTTGGATCCTGGGGCCTTATTCATAAAAGTTTCTCATGCACAAATTTTGTGCATCCAAGATAAAGTTGTGATTTAATAAAAATAAATCAAATATATAAATTTTCTGTGATATATAAAAAGCTAAAGCTAATTTCTGTTTAGCAAGGCATGAATGCTGTTTATATCATTTACATTGTTATTATCACATGATGGAATATAGAATAAAGTCAAAGAGCATTTTTATAAATGAGGCACCAAGAGCTTCCCTCAGATTGTCCAAGTAAAAAACAGTGTCAGATCATGCCATTTTCAACAGTTGCTTTCAGGCCTGAACAGCAGCTCACCAAGGGGGTCAGATTTAAAGTGATTGCTCTTAAAAATGATCATTAGTGTTCTGAGTCACACCAATAACAGGTTACAGAAATAAACCACGCCGACACAACAGTGAAAAATATATAATAAATATATCAACAGCGATGAAGAATGCAGTCATGCACAGCAATCTTCAAAGGACAATTGAAGTCATCTGTTTATTTGATCCTTTTGAATGTGCTCAAAGCAGAGGAGTAAACACTTGTTCTTTTTTTGAAACATTAAGAAAGAGACAGTTTATTTTGACTTGAACATCTTTCAGAGCATTGTTCATGATACAAACGATACCTTTTGATCATATTGATAAATGTGTGATGATAAAGACCACACAATAATATAGCATCGTAAAGTATGTACATGAGATAAAAGCATTTCTGGCTATAAATGCTTCAAATACAAAGATGAAAATATAGACTGTAGTCTTTTTTTTGTCTTTTTTTGTCTTTATTCCTTCGTTTAGTTGTGAGTGAGTGAGTGAGTGAGTGAGTGAGTGAGAAAGAGAGTGATGCAGTGCCTTCTGTAACTGTGAGGGAGACAATGAGGGAAGGCAGAAAAAGGAAGGGAAGACAAACCAATTGAGACAACCAGTGAGAATCCAGCCTTCCCCGAAGAAGGCTTACACACACACACACACACACACACAAAATCATTAACTGGCAGTTGGGATAAGACGCAATAAAGACTGTCTCACTCTACTAGGGCACAGTTACACACGATATATGCTTTGTCTCTTCCTGTCTCTTTCACACATACAACATGCCCCACACACACGCATACACACACACACACACACACACACACACAAACACACGATGAAAGCACTTTTCTGCCTCAGCAGTAGCTCTATATTCCATGTATGTTTACAGAGGGGAGAATGTATAAACACATTTCTGGAAGAGGAAAAATTGCCAAGAATTGCCTACTGAGTCAAAACCGCATGTACAAGTTCACTACAAACACACTTCTTGATGTAAAGTTTCCCCTGTAGTCCCAATGAAAACATGAAACATTGTCTTACTGCTAACACGGTAGACTGAAGCAGAATTATAATTTCATAGTTGGATGATTTGTTTTTGTCTTTTTTTCACAGAAACAGTTTTACTACTGAAACAGTAAGCAAGGAGCCCCTTCGTCCCATTGGTCCTCGTGTTCGAGTGTGACGTAATAGAAAAGCAACGAGAAAGCAAGACACAGAGATACCATTATCTGACGTCACAGCGGTCGTGTGGAGATTGTCATGGCCTTAACATTGTTATCAGCGAATGAGGTCACATTGTAAATTGATGTCTCTGTAAACCCTTTCTCTCCTGCGTAGTTCATCCAATACAGCCACTTTAGTCAATACACCGTGGTGTGCATGCATCACAGTAACTGCTAGTGTCAGAAATGGCTTATTCTGTATAAAAGATGTCAAGTCGAGACCCATGCCAAGTCTATAAGCAGCCCTGGCACTCAAGTGAAAAAATCCTCTGGGCATATAGCAATAGAGGGTTGACACTTTAAAACCCTTTCCGCACCTTAGTTCATCCTTTGATCCATTAATTGGTATTGCCTTCTTAGTGCAACCACTGAACCCCAAGGTGTAAAAGTAGCCAGGCCGCTACTTTAGCCTGCAGCTCAGAATCGTTTAGTTTTGGTCTGCAGAGGAAAATCTCCATTACAACCAGATTCATGCAGGACCCCTTTAGAAAGACCGTTTCCACGTCTTACAGAGAATCTTCTGGAAGGCTCTCCGGAAGTCCTGGTTAAAGATGGTGTATATGACTGGGTTTAGGGAACTGTTACAGTAGCCAATCCAGAAGAAGAACTTGAACAGCGTGTCAGGGATCTCGCAGGGCTTCCGGCAGATTCCATACAGACTGTAGGAAAAGAAGAATGGGAACCAGCAGACGACGAAAACACCCATGACTACAGCGAGGACGAACGTGAATCGTTTTTCCCGAGCGGCGGAGACTTTCTTTCGGTTGACGGTGCTGCGGCGTTTCCGGCGAGACGAGAACAGCTCCATGGACTTGGAACTGGAATGCGACTTCCTGCTTGAGTATTTAGAGGCCGAGCTGCTTTTTCGACTGGACTTCCTGTCTTTTTTGTCATCGTGGTGCTGTTTGGAGGAGGAAGTTGAATTTTTTTTAGGTTTCTCATCTGACGAGCTGCTGTCATCGAAGTCATCATCATGGTCTGTCTGTGGATGTTTCGGTTCGTTAGGTAGAGGAGATCCAATTGTTTGTTGTTGGCAGTGCCCATTTTCTCGTTCCCGGTCCTTTATGCTCCCACCCCCATTGGACTTTAATGATCCGCCTCTGCCCGGTTCGGCCTGGTCCAACCCATTCTCCAGTGGCGAATCCACATCCCTCTTCTTCCCTGACATGCTTCTGGTCCGAGTCTTGGCCACCTGGTAGATCCGAATATAGACCAAGATCATGATGATACAGGGTGCAAAGAATGAGCCAATACTGGAGTAGAGAATGTACCAGGTCTCATCGTTCAGCATACACTGGGGGCTGGCCTCACTGCTACTCCTATCCATTGATATCAGTGGAGGAAAGGAGATGACGGCTGAGATCAACCATACCACCACAATCATCCCTTTCACCCGTTTGGGTGTCCTCTTTAAGTTGTACTCTACTGCCTGCGTCACGGACCAGTACCTGTCCAAACTAATGGCGCACAGGTGAACAATAGAGGAGGTGCAGAATAAAACGTCCAGTGCCAGGTAGATGTCACACCAAACTTTGCCAAAAAACCAGAAGCCCATAAGTTCGTTAGCCAAAGAAAAGGGCATGACCAACGTGGCTACCAGAATGTCCGCACTGGCCAGGGAGACCAGAAAAAGATTCTGGGGCGGTTTCAAAGCTCTGCTAGTTAAAACGGCGATAACAACCAAGACGTTCCCTACTATTGTAAACAAAATGAGAAAGCTGACAAGTCCTGCCAGACCCCAAATAGCAAGCTGGGTGTACTGGCTCTCAGAGGTGGAATTCGAGGAGTTGCTACCCGTCTCCATCTCATCACCCAAGCCGGAGCTATTTAAGAAATCCATTTCCAATATTTTACTCACGTGTGCCTTTTAAAAAACTAAAATCTAAAATAAAAAATAAAAAATGAAATAAATGTAGCGCATTACGACTTTGCAGCCGCAGTTAATAATGCACTGTCATTTTCACAAAAGAAACAGCATTTCCCCCCCTCTCTTCACCTGTGATCTTCCATCGCCTACATGCAAGTCCGTCCGTTGGAAAGAAAAAAAACGCTAGATTGCAATCTACAAAGTCTTTAAAATATATATTTTTAACACTGTATTCCAAAAATGTTTAGACTGGCCAGTAAAAGAATTTCCATGGTTAGAAAGCAGCCGCCTTCCTCAGTGCGTCCTCTCCCATCCCGACTGCGCCCGCATCTCTCCACCTACACCTCCCCGCTGTGTCCTGCTGGAGGTTTGTAACAACCACGTGTCTTTCACACTGAAACTAGCAGGGACCCGCTCCGCCCCTGAGAAGAAATGAGAGCATATCGGAGGAGAGGACAGAGACATGAGAACGGGAAAATTAGGCGAGCAAGAGATAGTTGAACAAAACAATTTGAATCACTGCGATGTCAGTGCGCATTGACTGACGCTCCATCGCAAACCGGGCAACTGATCAGTCTCAATCTTGTTGTTGGTTTACAAGTCTGGTTATCTCACTATTAAGGGCGTCTAGGTCCAAAACTGCACCCACACGTCTTAATAGGTCAACGCCAAATTAAACATGACCGGACGAAGAAATTTGGTTGCTGTCAAAACGCGCAGCCGGATTGACAGCGGAGTCCCGCACCGAGGAGGATGCGCTCAACTCTGTCCCTCGGTCCGCTCGCTGGAGGTCAGTATTGCCCCAGAGGGAGAGACAGGCACACCGACAGACAGTAAACAGCTCATACTTTGGAGTGAATACGAAACATTACACCCAAACAGCCACCACCTTGAAACATATTAGTATAGAGCGGCCTAAGTATGGATTATCATGTTTACTTAGTCAGGGGCAGCCCATGTCTAATGGTCATGAAATGAAATCAATCACTATTATACTTTATACCTCAATAAGCAACCTAATGCATTAAAGCAAACCTTTTTCATCTTTCATGAACTGCTTGCCACCTGATAGGAAAGGTCAAGATGGTGGCTGTTTGGATAGGATGAGGTTGATGAGAAGGCGGTTGGGGCTCTAGTCTTATTTTCTTCTTGATTTGGTGCCCCTAGACACCGATTATGCCATGGGAAGCATCTATATGGTATATGCCCAGGGCCGGCCCCTGTGCTTAGTCACAGGCTTCCTCCCTTGTGGCAGTGACTGGTACATGATTTCTGTTTGGGGGTGGACAGGAAGGAGTGTGTGTCTGACCTTGCTGTATAACATATGCAGTATCTATCCCCTCACCTGTCTTTAGTTTGTGTGTCAGTGTTATGGCAATTATGTTGATAAGAAGATTAGAGGATTACACCGTGGCGGTCTCATGTTCCCACGGAATTGAACAGATTTCACCTTGTAATTTATCTCTGCCTCTCTATTATTTCCACTCACTCACACACACACACACGCACACAGATGCGTTTAGTGTGGGAGGCTTTTTGAAAGGACAGCAACACACTGCATAGCATTGCCAAGGCTGTTCAAATTAAATCCAAGCTCACATCAGTATAGTCATTGCTCAAAGAGTTAGGTGAAAAGTTTTTGTCTGCCAATCTGCTTTCTATTCAATTAACCCCCTCCACTCTGTATGGTGCTGCAGCCCGGTGAAGTCCCGTCTCCCCTTTGGAGTATAGCCAAGTTGCTGGACCAGTGCATTTATTGACCGTGTCTTCCAGCTAAGTACTCGCCATTAATCACAGAGCGCTCGGGCATACTGAATTAAAGATCATCGGCAGCCGCAAGAAAGTCCAAATTGATCCTCATCAAGGCTATGAGTTGGATTGAGGAGGGTCCAGAGTGTGATGTTCCATCTGCCTTGGAAAGACAGACAAGACAGCGGGCAATCTCTCTCCCTACCCCTTCGTCTCTGTCTGTCCGTCTCTCTCGCTCTCATGTTGCCTGTTTAAATTGAGCTGGTAGAAGAGTGATGCTGCAGGTCAGCTTGGATGCACTCTAAGCTGATTTTGAACAGACAGACAAGCCTGATTATGGTCATTAAGTCGTGTCTCGGGGCCACAGCTCTGTCTGTATAATTGAGGCACCCGTGACTGATCTCAGCTATTACCAAGGTCTTTCTTGTTTCCAACATTACTTTCTGTTCTTTTCAATGAAATAAGTTGTTTTTTCCTGTTAGCCGGAAGTGAGCCCATGGGGCAGAGAAACATGTCCACTATCAAGAAGACTGTGTTGGCTGCATTTGTCCCTTTAGAACCAGGCTTCGTACTTCTTGGCTGTTTTGAAACTCATGAAATACTTTGTCATCCTTTTTTGTGCCATTGTATTCTTTGTCATTTCTGAGCCAAGCATTACAGTTGCAGTTGCATTCTTTATCGTGCTGATCCAAACATTGAAAATTGTGTCCGTGCTCTGTAAGGTGTTTGTGAGGTGATGCTTGGCGCAGTTGTGGGATTGATTCTGCTGACCAAAATGAAAGAAATGCCCCAAGATGTAATTTAAAGGGAGAGAAGAAGAGCACAATATGAGCACAATATGATTTACGTGATAGATAGCTGAAAAAGCTTAATAATACCTGAGGTGTTCTTGCTGCACTGTAACATGGCCAGCCTTGTGTGGCCCATTGTATTCCAGTGTTGTGCAGTCACTCCTGTCCTTGCACTTCATCATCACAGAATCAACTCCTTATAAAAGCTGAAAGATTAGGCACAATAGACCGTAACCTCCACTTTAGTGTAGCATAACTCTAACTTGCTAACACAGGATATTCCCCAAAAAAGAGAGACCGTTGTAATTCTTCAACTTTCCCTATTGCACTCCGTAGTAGTTTCCATAGCCCTCCATAAGGGGAGGTAGATACTGTTGACGGTGACAAATGGCAGTCCTACCTGGGCTATAGGGCCTATAGGTCAGGGGAGCAACATCCAGCCCAGGGGAGTTTTGCTTGTCTTCTAGCATCCTGCCTTCGTTGTGACAAATTACCATTTAAGAAAACCGGTAAAATAAGATCAGTGTTGATTTGGATGTTGGCCGCAATGATTTTTTGATTTTTTAAAAATGAAATTAGCACCATAACGGGTATTGCTGATGCTTGATCAATATACCTGTGTATTTAGAATCATATTTTCTATGTTTCCTTTTCTTCTCGGCTCCCCACATCTCCCCATAGTTGTTGTATATTTGTCCAACCCACCACAACCGTTGAATCACTTCAATCTTCACTCACAATTGTGTGTGTGGGCTTGGCAGGACTACTGGAGGCCAGAGTCATGAAAGAGGTCTCCATCTCCCACTGCTTTGTCTTTGTCACTCGTATGCTCCCTCCTGAGATTTGTCAACACTGTCTGACTCATCCTTGGAGAGCAAGATGTGTGGGGTGCATTTCACTTGTTTTAATTTCCATCATTGTCTTCTCCTGCAGGTACAATGGCGTCAAAAGAACTGGACTGTTCCTGTACGTTGTTCTTTGGCCCCTGCCCTTTTTGGCCTGTGTCTTCCATGTGGACTCACAAATCATCAGTATTGGATTGGCAAGTATGTGGCTCTGTGGTGAAAGGCATGTGTGCTGACATAAAGGCAGACTACTTTTCTTTTTCAGTGTCCCAATGCTATCAGTTCATCTATTTCTTGACATCATGCTGTGCTTTGGGGGAATTATCACCATAGTTGGAATCCGTCTTTGCCCAATCAGATTGCTTGGCTGAAACTCCTTATTGTATTGAAGGATATCAGACTATCTAGCTAAGTTAGGCAGCAATGCTCTGTATTTCACTACTCTGCAACTCAACTCAATAGATTAAACAAATATTTGGTCAATTTTGCTTTTCATTTCATATAACATTCATAAGTAATGTCGTATGAAGGTGAAATGTATGGTCCAATAACAGTTATTATTATAAGAATAATGTGTTTTTGGACCATACAAGACATCTCATACATGTCATGGTCTTCTGTAATATAAAGTATGTCATCCCTATTATTCAACATCAGTATAAGCATTATACTGACTGAACACGTATCTGGGACTTCAAATGAACAAATGTGGCTGTAAACACAAATCAAATTACATTTCCATTCAATGCCTAAGCATTCCCAGCATCAATCCATTTGCAGCTCATAAAACTGAATCTGTGTTATAGCACAACAGACTTTTGCAAGGCAAAAAGCCAGCTCTTACAATTATGCAACTGCCCTTGTAAAGGTTGAGAGCCATGTTATAAACACCACCCTCCTTGAGCTTGGTCGCTGTGCAGCGCCTCGCCTTGTGTCATCATTACTGTCCATCTGAGTGACAGTTGGGAAAAACTGACAGATCTCCAGGCAACCCGAGCATTAGGAACAGCAGGAATGTGTTGAAACCGGCCATACGGGGTCGACTTTGATTGACAGGTCGTGATCTACACACCAGATTGGTTGGTCGTTTCTGAAATATTTGTCTGTGAAGTGTCACTTGGATAAAAGTCACAGATTGGCCAAGAGAGAATGGTTGTGGGAATAAAATGTGGTTCAGGGGAAATGAGAGACTGAATTGCTGTCAAGACTCTTGCATCTCATCATCTTCATCTCATAGTATACTGCAATACATAAGCATCTATTGGGCTCATGATATACTATTCTGTGTGGATTCTTGTACTAT
>CABFOQ010037008.1:7580-18988 GCA_900660455.1 Gephyroberyx darwinii | reverse complement strand
ACCACCACCACCACCACCACCCCTACCCTCCTGGATCTCGACTATGTGGATCTCAAGGCCGCACTAGAGGGCTTTAAGCTGAATCTGAATATTTACCATGCTGAACTAGATCCACCTAGAATATCTCATCTCACGCAACACGGTTCCTCTCTTAAGGGAGCCAATTTGTGGAGCGCCTGGCATGCCAATGTCATGCAATTAAGTGGCATAACCTGGTAACTGTGATTGCTGTGTACTGTAGCATGCTGGGTCTTAATTGTTAGGGCTCTTAGGCCACCCAGGGGAGCTACTTAATATTTTCCATAGGCACTTTATTCACTGTCTTGACTATAATTACAGGCTACACCATAGCGGGGCATCCATCGACATGGGCTCACAGGAGATCAGTGGGTTTTAACAGTAAATATGCTGTTTGAGGGACCTGATTACTAGCTTGCGCTGCGTGTCTGCTGCAGACGGATCGCCACAGTTTTCGAGGTGGAAGCAAATATCACCGTCGTCATCGTGCGTTAGGTTGTGTGACATGAAGAATCTGGGTCGAAGCGAGCCCGTGAGTCATTTCCCGGGAGGGGAGAGGTTAACTGCCTTCCCCCCGACGGGCGGAGCGCCGGCGTTCCCCCACAATGACACTCGGAAAATAAAACATTCCATCATTTCTGTGTAATATGCATTCACACATATTTGGCTGTACTTTTCTGGCCGAGTAAATGTGAAATTGAAAACGTGAAGGCACCCGGCGTGGTAATTGGCAACTCGAGCCCTAGAAAGGATAAATCTTCAGGAACTAAGTCCACATCAAATTGGAAATGCATGCTTGTGGAGAGAGTGAGAGAAAGAAAGACACAGTGGGAAATATGTGTATGTGTGTGTATATATATATATATGTATATATAGCCATTTAACGTGTGGTATTTGAGCTGTTGATTCTGACCTATGTAGAGATTGACAGAGGAAGAGACACATACAGAAAGGATACAAAGGACACTGGCAAGGAAAAAAAACTTGGCTTTCCATTCTGGGTAAAGAGGGGGAAAATAGGAGAGAGAAAATGAGAGCGAGACAGGTGAAAAGAGAGCAAGAAGCACACACAGGGGAGGACGTCGAGTGCGAAACGGAGCGAACAAGAGATAGAGGGAGAGAGAGAGAGAGAGGCAAAGACAGAGAGACTTACTGGCAAAGCCAACCGTGGCTTTCCATCGGCACTGTAGTGAGCTCGGAGCTAGGTGAGCAGCAAGGCAACCAGCAATAGCAGCATGGAGTCTCCTGGGCGCCGTGCTCTTCTATCTCATCCTCAGCACTCAGTGGAGCACAGCAATCGCTCCTCTCCACACCCTGCCACAGATCTGCGCCTGCGATTACACCCCAAATCAAATGAGTCTGGGACTGAGAGATGGAGGAGGGGAGGGGGTTGAGAACAGGGAGGGGAGGAGATGGTGGAGGAGAGGAGGGAGGGATGGTTTGGCAGATGTGCATACAGATTTATCATGCCAGCTCTGGATCTGAGAGGAAGAAGGGACTGTTCAGCATGCATCTAAAGCCTGTTGGTTTAGAAAGACTATGCACGCAGAGATATTACTCTTAAGCCATTTTGCATGGAGTCAGTATGTTGCAGCACACCGCGTAACATCAGCAACGAGCAGTAGTTCACGTTGGGAAGATATGAGTCGCTTGAAGCCGAAGCAACGGCATGTTTTATGCAACCACGCAGAAATGATGCCAGGTCGAGAGAAAGTTGGAAATGTAGTATAAGCCACCAACTAGAGATCATTCACTTTCCAAAACAAATGCCGATGTTGACTGCAACACCAGGAGGAGCTGCAGTAGAAGTCAAATATATCAACCTTTTGCTATCCTCCACCATGGATTAACAAACATTTAGCTGCTTCAAATTCATCTCTTCTTTTTACCGAGACAACAACCTCTTAGGGCATCGAGTTCGTGGGAGTAAATGAAATACGATCTCCTTGTGATCTTATGATCTTCTCCTAGCACTGCTCTCTTCAACCGATGCTGACCAGAATGAACACTGAACACTGCGGTGTGCAGCAGCGAAGGAAAACAGGGAAGACATTCTCCCATTTCACTCAAAACGAGGGAAGACAGAAAGAGACGGAGACAAAGAAAACAGGGAGTTTTTCTTTGTTTTCTCTGTTTCTCCCAAGGAGGGTAAAAAGAGCACAGGAGGTGTGTTATTCTGAGTGAGCGAGGCAGAATGAAGAGATGAGTACCGAGGGGAGATAAGGTTCATTAGAGGAGGTGCGCAGGAACAAAGCCTAATCTCCATTTTAACCTTACCTTTAGAGGAAGGCCGCAGTTGCTGCTGTGATAAAGGACTAGTGCAGCCCTAAGCTATGCACAGAATACTGATTAATCCCCACCTTTGTTATCGGGAGTCGTTTGCTAATGCTGCAACGGTGAGTATAACTCAGTTGCTGTGGAGGAGAACATCCCTCCTCTCTCTCTCTCTCTCTCTCTCGTCCATTCTTTCTGCCTATCTGTCTCTATGAAGGGAGAATGAGAGCTCGGGGGCCCTTGATGGTGTAAGGGGGCGTGAGTGTTTTGATAAGGATAGTTGTCAATCTTATGAATCTGAACTGAATGGCTACATCGTAGACATTTGTCATGGTATCCTCATGTGAGGAATAAGACCGGTCGGTGCTCTGAATTCAGATTGAGTCAATATTTGGACTGCTGCTAAATGATAGACTATGACTGACAAAGAAGCAAGAATATCCATGTTATAGGCTTAACCTGCGCCTTGCAGGACTGAAAAGAGGAAAAGGCGCTTTCACATCTTGCTTTTTTTTGTCTAGCTGGCTCCAGGAAAGTGAGAAAGGAAGAGCAAAATATCTGAGAAGATGTGAAGGCGGGGAGAAAAAAGAGAATGAATAAGAGAGAAAAACTCTAGGAAGGACAGTTTCTTCTGCGGAAGAGTGACTAGGCTCGAATATGAACAGTAAGTTCTTACCCTCCTTCCCCGTTTCCCTCCACCTCCTCCCTTCCCTCTTCCAAACTGACTTTCTTGATGGATTGGCCCATCCGTTAGAAATAATTAAGGATAAGCTGTAGGCTTGTCTAACTGAATGCAGCATCGCAAGGGAGGATAGGGTCAAGCGTTAAAAGCAGAACTCCATTTCTCCCTCACTTTATAGTCCTACAGGGCTTTCTGCACACAATATAATGGTGCACCGTCCCACCAGCCAACCTCTGCCAGAGAGGAGTCACATTCATGAGCCCGGTGTGATTCATGGGAGCTGGAGATGAGGTGTTGCAGTGTAAAATCGATAGTAGAGGATGAATGACAAGTCAAGGTAAACATATACGATCGATCTCTACTTACTTCGCCCCAAACTGTAGTTTTAGCTCTGCAAAGATTGGGATGAAACAGTAGGTTGGTTTTAGTTGTATCACAAATCCTTCACTTAATCCAAGATTTCAATTTTTGTCATGAAAATGTATACATTGATCAAGTTATCTCAATATGGCGGGGCAGAAGCATGCCATGAAGGTAACACTGTGCAGCCCTGATGCCAACTGTACCCACCCAGGGCCCTGGAGGGTGTTATTCACAGCCCAGGACGTCTCCTACTGTATCTGGCATCTGCAGGACATCTCTTTGTCCTTTAAGCTGATGAGCCCTGATGAGCCCTGATGAGCCCTGAGCCCCTGTGGATCCTCTCACCCTCCTGGATAATGGCTTTTTTGTCAGGGCTGAGTCTGACCTTCTGCTAATATCACTGAACAATACAATAACATCACAGTGATCATCATCGTCGTATCTCTCTCTCTCTCTCTCTCTCCTCTCTCTAGTCTTTTCTATTTGATTTACCTCTGCTTGGCGTGTATCTAACAGGGTTTGGCAAGGAATAAACAATGTTAAATACCAGTTAGAGTGATTATGCTGGTTTCCACTTTCCCTTTCATCTCTCTCTCCCTTGCTACTTGTTAGAGCAATTTATTCTCCGAGATAGAAAGTTGAGAGTGCGCTTCCTCAAACGTTGCCGACAGACCTGCGCTCGCTGCCACACCCACCGGAAGATACTTTGAAGAAATGTCGACACCGAGCCTGCGGTCGGTTCTCTGCAGAAATTCATTATTAAAACATGACATTTCTTCTTCTTCGAGAGAGAGAGTGGCACCTGCATTCACTTTGTAAGACGAAAGATACGGCGGCGTCTTCAAAAAGCCAAAGAGGATAGGGATGCCACAGACAATCTGGCACTCACTTTCCTCCTTTATTGAAATGAATGGGATCCTGGAAGTGAAGGAGAAGTGCAGCACAGCAGGGGGGGCTGCAGTGTGCAAATTGCGGGCCTTGTGTTTTGAGATTGCCAAGCCTCTTTTGCCTAAACGCAGACAGATGAGAGAAACAGGGACATACATAGGAGTGAGGGAGTGAGAGTGTGAGCTTTTCATAGTAGCTGTATGGTGCCTTGTCCATGGCAGGCTTCACACACTGATCAAACTCCTGCCTGAGCAGCTCAGCTGGCTGGAAAGGCAACGTACAAAGAGGGCGAGGGCAGGAAAAAAACTCCCCCGAGTTACTGGTCGTCTCTTTCATGGCTGTTGTGCACCAGGTGCATAACCTTGACATGCACAGGAGCTAACACACATGCGCTTGATCCCTCACATGGCCTCTCTCATCTCGCTCCAAATCAATACACATTCAAGCAGGCACAGAAACAAAAAGAGAGTGAAAATCCCAGCGCCTGAGAGGGTTATGGTGTAAATTTTATTTGCACACAGCAGGTTCAGATCCAACTCGTGACTTTGGCTGCCACATGTCATTCTGCCTCTCATCTCTCCTGTCACGCTTCACTCTAAGTTATCTAATAAAGGAGAAATACCTTAAAAAAAATAACCTTTGGTGGGTTTCGGCATCGAAAACACGTCGGAGTAATCAATAATTCTTCCACCTTCCCGAAGCATAATGTATTTTACATGACAACCACAGAGAAACATGCTACATCCTGGTGATGGAACTGAAGGGAGGAACGCAAACCCATTTTCAATTACACAAGAACCCTGTGTGTGAGTGTGTATGTGTTTGTGTGTTTGTGTGAGTATGAGGAAGGGATTGCTCTAAAATGCAATTCCAGTGTGTCAGAAATCCCTGTCCAATCTCTGAACAAATGGAAAAAGTTGCCACATCCCAAGTTTTGAAACACATTCTGCTTAGTGTAAGTAGAGCGAAATTGCTTGTGGTTGGACTTGACATTCGGATAAGGCAAATGTTGCCCTGCTTTTTAGTAATTGAGAAATAGAATTTCCTCAAATGTTATCTGAAGGTTTGAATGTTTTATGAAGGCGACAGGAGCGTCGTGCCACACCACTTAAGGTAGCTTGGATTGGATTAATGGAGGCTGTCATAGGCAGTGAATCAATTCTGTACGTACACCGCTATATGAAAGTTGTTATTGCCAGCCTGTTAAATGCAATTCGTATCATCTTGAATTACAGTCAAGTCACAAAGCTGAGCAATTTTAAAAACAAAATAAAGGCTTTGAAATGGGCGCACCACATGTTCAAATGATGAACAAATCAAATAAAGCAAAATGAATGCTATGATTCCAAGTGATAAATGTTGGGTTGCCGTCCTCTGTATCCTGAAATGAAAGAGACTCCGTCATGCTGTTCACACGTGAATCCATTTAGGCTGAGAATGCAGCTCATCTCCAAATGACACAGTCGACACACATGCCTTTCAATGTCACTCAGCGCTGCCTCTCACCCAAAATCCTTCCACAATCAGCATTTCCTTCAATGTCACCGCCCATCGACCGTCTCTCCCCTCCTGAGGTTTTCCACTGGGAATTGCATGGGCTTGCAGCATGCTACGTGTAGAGAGGGCTGTCAAATGCCTACACGCCTTGGGGGACATGTGTGTGTACTTCCTCCCAAGCTTGGTAAACACAAATCAAAGCTCCATTTGGTGATGGACCCCGAGGTGCAAAGAGACTGGATGTTCTGTCTGGTCTGCCGGCTGTGCCTGGGTGAGACGGGGCCTTGATCTCGGCCTGTTCAGCCAGGCAGGCTCACTGGATGGAGGATAAAATCACTTCGGGGGTGGACAGTGTGTGTTTTTGTGTAGTTGTTGTGTGTATTCTTTGTGTTTTAGCATGAACTTGCATGTATTTGCCCTCAGTGTAATTGAGCTCCATGTTGCATATTCTCTACACAGCAGATCCTGGGATACAGCTGCAAATATACAGTCTGGAGATAGACTGAGTGAAAGCTATAGCAGGAGAAATAAGGTCAGGGACAATCTTCCGATGCCACAGTAATAGCAAACTGTGTGGGCAGCGGTTTCTATTTGGGGCAAAGTAGCAGCTACCTTCAGAGGAAAGATGAGCCGTAGAGATAGTTCTGATGGACTGAGGTATACCAAGTTATAACCTGCAGTTTTCAGGAGGATGCATTCAGCAACCACACTGTTTAGTTGGAAACAGATAACGTGAGTGTAATGTGAGGAGACAAGAGTTTTGCTTTAAGCCTCGGCTTGTGAGATACCATACTGGGAGCGGTTCCAATTGAAACTTCAAATCCGTCTCTTCTCTTTGGTTTCTAATTAGTGCTTAACAGATGATGCAGCCCGGAAACAGAAGGGAAGCAGCGCTTAGAGGGGGGCACAACAAGGCCTCTGGTGACTGATATAAACCCTTATGCCACCCAGTTCTTGTAATTTTGAGATTTTTCAGGTGAGTGATTTCACTTTTCCTTTGCACGCCTCAGATCAGGGTTGGGCTGATCTCAGTTAAACTCTTAATAAGCCCCATTTCACGGCGTGCAGCCAAGAGATTAGATCTGACAGGGCAGGCGTGGGCTGGTACTGAGACTGCAGATCTGCGGGCTAAGCTGTGGATTGGAAATGTTCCAGAGCCTGGTGCAGCCCATTGTGCGGAGAGCTTCTTATTGCACGATGATACTGGGGCAATGATGCCGAGTCCCCTATTGACCACCCCACCTACTGCACCCAACTGCTGCTCTACTCCCAAGAGGCTAAACATGGGTTCAGTGGAAGGTGTAGGGAGCATGGTGATAGCTCCATCTCGCTTGCCGGCAGATGTTGGTGGGGGTTTTAACTGCCTAGCTATCCCACCTGGTTTACACAGCACCCTGGAGGAATGTGAGGTGTGGGCAGTTGGTTTGAGCTGAAGCAGTGCATGAGTCATATTCCATAAGAAGCAGAAAATGTGTTCTCACAGGCGAGGGCAGAGGTAGGTGAACTCGGCTTGCCTCATGGTTTAGAGAGGCTTATTAGGCTCTTAGGAGTGGCGAACACATTATCCACAGTAGACCAAGGAATGGCCACCAAGGAATGGCCACCTTATGCTGGCCTTTAATTCCACTGCTATCAGTAGGAAGGGGAGCAAATGTGAAAAATCCTTCAGGAGAGGAGCTGTTTGGTTCCTGCTGGTGTCTTCGACGCCGGTCTATTCCTGACCGACATTCAAAGATGCAAGAGAATGAACGGGGTTTGTTTTATTTGAACTCAGAAGTGGGTTTTTGTTGAAATAATAAAAAAATAAAATACATACCTGACCAATCGACCTCCCTGTCTTTTCTCTCACTCTCTCTTTTATTTAACTTTGTGAAATGAAGTTACCCTCATTGTGTTTCAGAATTGCTGAATGGCTGTCACTCTTTCCCTTTTTGCAAATGGACACTAGAAAAGGTTAATAAAGAAATTCAAGGACATAAATGAATAGAGGTGAGGAGCATTATCAAATGAAATTGTTGCTGTTGTTAAGGACATTACCTCCTGTCCTCAAACTGATTTCATTCAAAAACAACGTGGAAAAACCCTTAGGAAATTCAATGACTGGATATAATTTGATGATCCTGGTTCACCTGTTGATCAGGCAACAATATAAAACATTTTTGCAGCAAAAGCAGCACTGAGTCTGTTCTTGACATCGGTTCACAGTTTTGTGGTCTAGCGGAGATTTCTTTTATGAAATTTCTCAAAGGAAAGTTGCTGAAGAAAAGGCTCAACACATGAATAGCAACAATTTGCACCCTTTCTCACGCACCTTGACATACAGCTTGAGCATTTTCCCCAGCAATAAACACCATCCACTCAGACTGTGAATTGTTGAATGTGTATGAATTGCAGCACAACACCTATATCCTAAAATACATATGTCTTTTATTTATGAAAGTATTATTGTTGTGCTATTCAGCAGCGTTGAATCATGGCCAATTTCCCCACTGACACACCATACTGTGAACCTCATATATTGAAAATATCCATCTTCCCTAAATGTGAAACCAAAACCTGCTACACCCACATCAATAATGTGTATATACTGCCCCCATGAGGTCAACGAGCATAGCTGCAAAGAGAAGACTGGACTGACACAGCATAACAGAACGGACCGATACTGAATTGATGGAGCTTCATCAGCCGGACTCCAATCCAGCTATTGAACCCCTTCAAATATGTTCATGCATTCTCTACATTTATGTGCACATACATAAAAATGCTGATTATCACTATCCAGTTATGGTATTCAAGATTTAGATGTAGCAAAGGTAAACACAGGAGTAAGGAAGCAGAAGATTTCTCACAAACTCAGAACATGGAGCTTATCTTACCCCGACATTATAAACAATAAAAGTGCAGAATCAGAATCACCGTTGCTAGCCATGTGCATTGCATGTATAAGGACTTGGTGCACAGACGTCCAATATCACACGTTATACGGTGCATGTTGGCCTGTAGTGCCCTGAGCCACACACGGATGATGATGCTGGAGGTCAAATGATGGTAAAACACTGATGCTCTCTCATGTTTTTTTGGGGAATTTTGGAAGCTCTGCGTCTGTTTTATCTGGCACAAATAAAATGTGGTCAAAATATAAAATTGACTGGGTGATCCATGCTGGAGGTTTTTAGATTTTTGCTTCTACAGGGAGGTCAGAGAGCAGGGTCAGCTAGGGAGCAGCACCCGTGGCTCCGGTAGCAATTCAGTGTTGCTCAAAGACACTCGGACACTCGGACACTAGGAAGATGCTTGCTTGACACGAGGGCTCGAAGCTGCCCCGTTGCTGCCCTTCAATACATAAACAGACACTTACTGTACATGCTTGCATTCAGTACGTCAAAATAAAAACACAGCCTTATTGTTTGCAAATCTCAGTACAGAGAGGTAAAGCTTACCGGGGGAGAAGAAGTGTTGCTTGTGTAACCTGTAGATGTGATGGGGGGGGGGCTGTATCATTTTGTATTCTTCCCTCTCTGTCTGGTTTGTGAGCTCAGATTAAGCTTCTCAGCTTTGCATTTCTAAGAAACACTCCATAACAACATGATACACGCGCCAGAAGCCTTGATCCTCTTTCTCTTCTCCTTTCCCAGCTTCTGTCAGTGTTAGTTCTCATTACTCAGAGAGAGAGAGAGAGAGAGAGAGAGAGAGATTTCAACAGGTACTGCAGCTTTAATTAGGCAGATAATCAGGAATGCCAAGGGAGGGAAAAGTCAAAGTATGAATGTACCACATAGCGATTTCTATTCCACATACAGTATGTTAGATGTTACTGTGATAAGGGTCACAAATAGGAGATCTTAGATAGATCCACAAATACGAGTTGTAATGATGTTTTTCAGTTTGCATCCACACTCCTTGTAAAGTAAAGAGTTGGAAAGCGGGTTCTGCTCCACCGAAGGCGCAGCGGTGCAGCCTCCCTGGCGCTGCTCGTGCTGCTGCGACTGTCTTTTCTTGATGGGCAACGAAGGAGATGAAATGAGACGTCAGAGATTTCCACTAAAGAGATAATTAGACCTCTCCTCTGCCCCCTGGGAGCTTCTCACCCACTGTCACCCTTGTTGCCTAGTAACCAACTAGGGTGAAAACTGTGACCCTCCTCTACTGCTAGGTAGCGGTGGCTAATCATCCTAACACAGCTTTTCAAGGTTATCAGCAAATACAAAAAGAGCCTCGCCCGCGTACCAGACAGGTTTATGCAGACCCTTTTTTCCTGGAACTTTTTCCATTACTCTGATGTCACTCTCTGGTGAATCGGTGCATGAATACAAGATGGTATTTCCAATGCAACAAAGGTTTGATGAAGCGGGGGCGGGAGGGGGCACAGAGAAGGCTAAGTAATGCAACATCGCAATAGGATGGAGATGGACACGTTAGGCTGATGGAGCCTGCAGGAGGCTGCAGATTGAAAGGACATGAGGCTCTCAGTAGGTTCATCTGCCTACATGGACGACCTCTCATGTGGGAAGGGCCTCGTTCATAAGTGTAAAATTAATACTTGCATCTATTATTGTTTTAAAACATTATTAGATTTTGTTTTCATTTGTAGTGTTATATTGTGGATTACTTTATATATTGTTGGAGGTAAAATTATTAAAAAAAGGAATGACACCGTATTGTTCCAACCCTCCAACTGATCCTATGGTGGATTATTTTGTACAGCACAACAGCTAGACGCCATTTTAGCATTGTGGATATAAGATATTATATTATATTATTATATTATATAGTTATATATAATATAAGAGACCAATTTCAGCTTCTCTGACCTCACAGCTATATACAGGGCCTTGCAAAAGTATTCAAGCACCTTGACTTTTTGCACATTTTGCTATTAAGTTATTTCAAAACACATTTATTTGGGATTTTTCATCTGAGTTCTATGCAAAGCACTCTATTCTATCAAAGTGGAAACAAAACTGTTGAAATGGATGTGGAAGGATCAAATAAAATCAAAGTGGGCATAAGGATTCAACCTCTTCGTTTGGGGTAAACTGCCACACTAGCAGAAATGTGTTCAATGTGTTCAGATTACAGTTATTTAGATTGTATTTAGCGGTTCTGGACATCGGCTTCCTTTCAAACTTTTTTAACAAAGCTCAGGCCAAGTCCCTTGACTAGATCTTAATAGGACTTAATGGGATTTTAGGGTGTAGTGTGGACAGAATACTGAAAGACAGTATGGGATATGATATTAGAGTGTATATTGGTGGAATCAATATCTTTTCTGTGAAACTTCAAGATCTGGACTGCGATGTCATCCATAAATCCATAAACACCCTTCACCCTAAGATCCCATTAAGTCCCATTAAGATCTAGTGAATGGTCTCAATTTTGTTAGCAAGAAAGACTTTCAGTTTCTTGTGTAAGTTTGAAAGGAAAAAAGGAAACCAATGTCCAGAATTCCTAAATACAATCTAAATATGACATGGCAGAGAGCTCATGAAAAATCCCAAATAAATGTGTTTTGAAATAATGTAATAGCACAACAAAATGTGCAAAAAGTCAAGGCATTTGAATACTTTTGCAAGGCACTGTATATATCTCAGTCCATATATATGATATAAACTGCCCCAAAATTAACCTTAGCCCCAACCAAATGTGGTCCTTAAATGTGGCACATATGTTATAACACCAAATTTTA
>CABFOQ010037007.1:11749-27449 GCA_900660455.1 Gephyroberyx darwinii | reverse complement strand
GCTTACCCCGTCACAAATCCAGGAAGTCTGTTACAAACCAAAAATCACATATTTCACATTCCGCAAAAAAGTCTTAAAAAACAACGCGTCGACATCAAAGGAACTCAATACAGCCTTTTGCACAGTGCAATCACAGAGAACTGGAAAAAAGCCCTTACAATCTGTACATATGGCATGGCTTTTTCTAGCACAAAGATTGGAAGATAAATATAAAAAAAAAAATCATAAGTGCAATAGGGACCATCAATGTCTCTAGAAAGTCAATGCACAGTCTAAACCAGAAAAGAAATACTTATTCAGAATGATAATGTACTGAGAGAATACTAGTGTCACTGCACAGTTGGGGTAATCCCTGTACCCCTTAACTTCATGTTACAGCGCTGCCTGGTGGTTGATATTAGTTACTGCTCTCTAAAGTATCATTAAGTCAACTCCCCCACCCAATATGAATTCAGGTTTAGTTTATCATCTCCAAATTGCAAACTTCGCCGTTGGAAATAAATGTGTTAAACTGATTTGAGACCAGCATTAACTAGCAACTTGATTCAAGACATTTCAGTAATTGATATAGGGGCAGCAGCATTAGTACAAAGTGCAACTTAATGAACGGGAGGGATAGGGGGGGTTGACTTTTGATCCTATGGAAAAATAATTACATACCATCTTGTACCTCCACTGCAAGTGCACCTCTCCTGAAACCCCACTCTGTTTGCAGTGTAGTGTATAGTGCAAATCAGTCAAGATTTCAGTCCATAGGACCACATTTTTTCACTACAGTGAGTCAAGCAGTTGGTATCTACTGCTTTTCTTTTTTGTGATATTGAAAAAAGTACAGTCAATTTATCTCACAGAAAAAAATCTGTACCTGGTAATTATTGCATTTAACACACTTAACAATCATTTGCATATGATTTATATGGACCTGTAATCTGACTTCATGTTTCTCTTCGGACCTTTTTCTTCTGGGATGGCTTTGGAGGCTCCGCCACCTGCTCAGCCTTCTCTGGAAGGAGAACAAGAAAAAAACAAGATCAACTGAAACATGAGAAAATGTTGTATTAGGGCCATTTACATTTGAATCCTCTAGAAACTCTGGACGTCAAAGTACTTTTCCCAATGTTGCCTCTGTCAAACCCAGAAAACAGTATAGCATTTCAGAATAATGGTGTAGAAAAATTTGCGTTCTCAATCATTACTGAAACAGCCTGGTTATCAGCAGGTATTTTACAGAACCGTGTCTGCAGACTCAGACCCATCCAAACCTACTCTGAGAGGAGGGTATGTTGGGAGACGGCTTGTTGGAGGCCACTGCAGACGGAAGCTCTTGGGGCTTCGGTATAGTATTGACCAAGGGCATTGAGCTCACCGTCTAAAACATAGCAAAGACAATGAAATTACACACCAAGGGGTTTCATCTACTTTCATTTATGTAAACCTAAAGAAAAACCCACAAACGGTTTATTTGCATGTCTCTTAAGCATTACACAATGTTATACATCTTAATTTGACATTGTTAAGTGAACTATTCTTGCCTGAGCCACAGGAGCAGCTTCCTCCTCTGCTTTCTTCTTCTTTTTCTTCTTCCTCTTGGATTTGGCCGCTCCCCCGGCAGCATCGTCAATCTCCTTCTCATCCTCCGATACCTGGATTACAACCACAACACAAACAGCTATGTTAAAATTCTTTCACTTGAAAATTATCTCTCACTTGCACTGAGGTCATTGTCATGTGTTTAGCTGACTTTTTTTTTTTCAAATTAGGAAAAGAGATTAGGAGCACTACTTGGCACAACAAGTATGTATTTTAAAAACAAACAAACAAACATCAAAGATGGTCCAAGGCTCTCTCTCCACTGTGATGAACAAAAGTTACAAGCCTTTATTTCACATTGCCAATTTAAACAGTTAAAAACTGACATGTTTCAGCTTTAAGCCTTCATCACCATTGATTTTTACTATATTTTTGACAATTGTTTAACATCTTGCCTTTTGAAAACTATGAGTGATTTTTTGCGGATGAAGTCCCATAAAAAATGTAGGCCTGTTTCAAATGTAAGTAAGACTTTCAGGTCTTACATATGGATAATTCAGAAATGTCTAAAGGAACCTCTGGAAGCTCTGAATCAGTAGAGACACAGTAATTGGCTTTAGCAATGATTTGGCAAGAGTGCCAGTTTGACCTTGTTGGTGACAGGCTGTTCCTTGGATGGCGGGGCTGGTGTCACCAACACAGGGGCCTCTTCATAGTTCCCCCAGTACTCTATTGGGCTGTTCCAGTCGGAGCTAGGGTCCGCTGCTGCAATCCCATCTAGAAACCCACATCAGTAGCACGGTAGTTAGATACAGACAAATCCAATGGCTAAGTTGTCAACATCTTCTATCTGCAGTGTAAACTTTTGCATTCCTTCCTAATATTTCCAAAATCATATGGCCTGCATTGATGTTTTGGATCCTATAGTGCCCTCCAAAATGACTGACATGCTTGATTAAGTGCTGTAGTGATTCATAGATTTTATTTTGTCACCAATCATTTTTGGAGGGTGTTGCATGTGGGAGGGATTTTTGGAAAACGTACTGAATCCAGACCATTCATCTTCAACATCCGGGTGGCCGTCCCACTGATGGTCAATAGAATGTGATATGGGCTCTGAGAGGCACATAAAATAAGTGACAGAGAGAGTTAAAAGAGTAAACCAGCCATGACTAAGAAAGGCAGGAAGCAGTTAGTGAAAATGAATTCTGAAATACCACACCAGACATTCTTTGGATAGACATCCAGGAGGTAGGATTGATTTGTGATTGGGCGATAAAGATTAATCACAATACCAACCTGTAATGTTTCGTCCCAGCATGGAGAAAGACACAGGCTTGAGGTCAGTCTTCATTCGGCCATCAATGCCACTCCAGGTCGCTGGCAAAGTAAACAAGAACATTGCTTACACTGCAGGAACACTGCAACAAAGTACTGGAACTGAGATTTGATTTTCAGCTGAACAGGGTTTTCTAAAAATATAAATCCAAAGTTAAGCAATGCATATTTTTGCTGGCAGATTAAGAGATGGTCCTGTAAAAACAGAAACATATACAATTCTGATTCACTCATTGTCACAGCTTTCAAAATCATTGCCACTAGAATGATCCGCAATGATGAATGTTGTGGTTAGTTCATTTAAAATTCCCCCACAAAATCCACTTAACATCCTACTGAAAATACCCATAGATCAAATGTATTACTCTTGTTTGGAGCAATGCTGCCCATGGATCTATCTGAGAAAGACATTTTTTGCCACATTCAAGTTTACCAGTTAGCAGTCCATATCAGACAGATCACATCAAGTTTTTTTTTGAAGTATGAATTGTCCTTGGAAATTTAGTTTTTGACAGACAATGCATTTGTGGTATGACTTGCCAAGAATATTTTTGAACTATAGTTAAAGTAAATCCTGGGAAGGTGTCCCAGTGGACTTCCCAGCAATAATATCCTCATACTACATAGTATGTCTGGGCTTCAGGCAGGCCTGTATGACAGTTGTTTTGTATTGTCACTACAACGTTTTAGGAACCCAACTATGTTTTAGGAAACATAAACATGCTCACATTGCAGCCTTTGTAATATAGATGCTGTGTCCTTTCATACTGCATTTCATTATTTATTCAATACATTAAATGGTGGTATGATAAGGTCAACCCAGGTCTAGGCGGTACCTTGTTTCTCCAGCCCCCAAGACTGGGGCTCAGGTTTGGCCCTATGCCGTGGAGCCGTGGGCATGGCACTCCACTTGTCCCCCTCCACAGTACCCTTCTGACCTGAGTTCTTCAAGGAAATGTCAGCCCACCCTCCGCCATTGACTGAAGGCTCCTCTCTCCAACCAGAAGACACTGAAGAGGCAGACAGTCAAGAAGAACAACAGGGCACTAAATTATCCATTTTGTCAACCAGACACATTGCCTAATTTCTCCAGTCAAAGGAATTCTGTGTAATTTCTTAGTTGGAAAAGTAGTTTTTAGGTGTGAGGGCTGAGCACCTTGATATGCAATGCTTAGGCTGTGCAGAGTCCCAAGAGCCCTGCATAAGGGAAATACAGTGTGCGTTCGTACACCAAGCAGTATGGTAGAAGTCACACAAGCATCATCAAAGTAGAGGCTGGTGCACAGTACATTCACATACCAGGAAGTAGCTTGGGGTTTATAAGTATAGTGGCTAATTCAATGCATGAATTAAATATTTTGTTCAGCGATTCTCTTCACAGCACCACTATGCTACCACAGCACTTTGATGTTAACAGGTGGAGGTAGCCATGTCCATCTCAGTCACTAATCAAATAATGGTTCAGCTCAGGCATTACCAGGTGCACTGCATACATCCCCCTTTCCACCAGTTCTTGAATGTAGAGACTCTGAAACAGAGAGAGTGATATTTTACTAGATCATTCTTGCCCAAGCATCAGAGAACCATTCACCTCAAGGTATAGCATGTATGCTAGCCCTATGCTACCAATATATATTTGCCAATAACACAGGGTGTTTGGGTTTTAGACAATAATCCCACACCAAATGCCTATATCCCTATACACTGGCTAGATGAAATACCATGGCTACCTCTGTTCTTCCTAGTGTTGGTAGGTGCCGGTGCTATGGGTGCCTCCAATGGGATCTTGGGGGCTGCTACCACTCCTGGGCTACCAGAATCCTCAGGGCCCTTATCCTTCCTACGCTGCTGTCTCTTCTCTCGGTTACTGACCTTGGTCTCCCACGCACCTGGTGGAGACAAAAGAAGCAAACGGTTAGTTGGCCTTTTGATTGATTATTACTGTGTGCATACTGGGCTTCACATTGACAACTGAAAAAAGGAACAAAAGACCTTCTGAAATGTTTTAGTGACACAAGGTTAATCTGCAGATGACCAAATATAAGATATGTTGCTTTAAAGATTAATTTCAAGCAGTGGCCTAAAATGAAAATGAAACACAGGTTCATTTGGCCCAGGTCAATCATTAATAAGTACATAATTAAGGTTAACTGGAGTTTGTATGGCTCCTTCCCCTCTCACTTATTTGACACAGCAAAAATGTTGTTGCATACATATATCAGGCCCATGGGAGAGATGGGGCTATTGCTGCAACAACACCAAAAGATTATCTTTTAAAATTGGGTGAAAATGCCACTCTCATGACTTGTTATGGGCTGAGCAATAGACTGTTTGCAACCAAGGGACACAGCTAGCCACAGCAAGCCATTTCAGGCAAGTTTAATGACATAAATAAAAATAGCCAAATAACCAACCAAAATTTAAAAATGTCAAGCATGTGGTGAATACATTAAAATGTGATAAATACCAACTACATTTGAAAATGTGAAGGTATTAAGCAATCGTCCCTATAATAGTGAGTCTTACCATCATCAGGTTCCTTCCCATCAATAGTAGAGACACTCTGGGCTGGTTTCACGTTTGCCTTGGCTTTCTTCTTGTTCTTTTTCACCTGCACCGGGGCCTGTACTATGTGCACCTTGGAAAAAAACACACAAAAAAGATTGGGATGAATTAAAGGTTAAGTTGATAACTATCATGTAGCATGAACCATGACAAGGACCTACTGACAAGTCTGACATCTGTGTGGATCCACTGATTATGACGGTGTCTCATACAACTTCAAGATAATTTAGTGGGAGGGATACATGACTGCTTTGCCATCCAAATGAACAGTTTCGGGACCGCTCAATTTGGGCAACATCTGCTGAAACACACCTTCTCAGTTTTGATCTCTGGGGATGGCTTGGAGACTGCCTCAATGACTTTTACTTCCTCCTGAGGTACAGTCACTGGTCTTCCATTGGACTGAGCCTTCTGGAGGAGGAAGACAGAAAGCAGATTAAAGACATAAAAAGTGATGATCCAAGGATGTAGTGGACAGTAAACCCACCTAAACTCAATTTAGCCACCTTTTAAGTACACCTCATATGTAGTAGTGAAACCCAAAATGTCAATAAATGAATCTTATCTTATCTTATCTTAATACTGATGCAAATTATGAGGATGGGGTCTTTTAAGGGGGGAATAAATTGGTTCATATATTTTGTCTAGTGTTGGTGGTTGTTTGCCTTTACATCACTGGTTGTATCTCAGTACAGAATCTTGTCTGTGGATCTAATGATGCTGTGTTTAAGCCTACTTGGGGATGTAGCAATGGATCATTAACGTTACTGGATAAATACTACCCTTTTCAGCAGCTAACTTTGTTCACAGCTGTATAGAAGCAATGCCATGGAAATGACAGCTATCAAAGCACTGCATGTTAGCCATTTGCTAATATAAAACACTGGTGACACAAATGTGAAAGGGAAACAATTGTGGAAAATATAGATAGTAGTAGTTTAATTTAACATTACGTTAGCTGGATAACGTCGTTAGCTAACGGTTAGACGTTAAAATTTGACTTACATTTAACAGCTGCTAAAAGAGAAGCAAGCTACCATACAAACACACAAATAAAGTTGCGTTATATTCGTAGGTTTAAAGATGATAATGTCATTTGTTATCGTTTCTTCACTTGGTTTAACGTTAATTGTTTTATATTTTCTTTAATGTCTGTTAATTCGTTTAAATTGCATCTCAGGATCCCCTTGATTCGTTTCGATGCGGTTTAAACGAACCGGGGTAACGTTAACGTTATGATTTATGAAGTGAGGTGAATATTAGCTTGATTTTGTCACTATAATTTTCAATAGCTAACATTGGGGGAACACATAGCTTAGCTAGCTAATACTTAATTGTTAGCTAACTAACGCTAACTCAGCTGGTTCAATCAAAAATAAATCTGAGCTAAATAAAGTAACGTTATAACGTTAAAGCTACTTTATGTTATCTGACTGTTAGCCAGTAAATACACAGTAAATATACAGTAAATTTCCTTCACCTTAGCGCACGTACTCGACAGCTAATTTAGACTTCAGTACCTTATCAACAGATTTCTTTTTGTTCCTCTTCTTCTGTTCCTCCGGCTTGGCAGTTTTGTTGAAGTGGGCCTTGACAGGCTCTCTGCTGGCATGGGTGATCGAAGATCCCCGCTTTTTCCCGGCGAGCAGTCCGCCACAGACAGCGGCCCAGGAGAGACAGAGCAGCAGCAGCAGACCCACTGCCGCCGTGGAGAGAATGACCCATGTCGGATACAGCTCGGGCTTCAGACCCAGATCAACCCCGAACTGAGCTCGGATATACCCTTGGCCAGAAGAGAGGAGCTCTTTCACACGGTTTGACAAAACTTCTGCTTCTTCCAGCGCCAAAGCTTGCAAATCCACTGCCATTTTTTCAAATCGCGGAACACTAGCTATCATTGCCAGCCACCGTATGCTAACGGAGGAGTGGCTAATCTGGCCATTTGGAGAAATCTCAATAAAGGTACAATCCGCAGTATTGATTCAAAAAGCATGAGTGTCAATTGGGTATGGCGAGGTATGGGCATTCACCATCCAAAACCAGTTTGTTGTTTTTGTCATTAAAATGAAGTGCAAAGAGCTATTGAAAATTGCCAGAAAATATTATGAGCAGATACTATTATTTGTTTTAAATATATACTACTTAGATGCCATAGCTATTTATCATCGCGCTTTATACATTTGTTTTGAAGTGCTTTACAAATACAGATATTATCACTGCTTTCATCTGATTAGAATACAATTCATTTTCAGAATATTTTATTATATCATACAAATAGCAAAATGTCAAAATAATAAATCAGAACTCAGAACTCAGTAAAATGAATCTATTATAAAACATTACATTGTACCATTGCCATCCTCAAAAAAATATGGAGTCATTACTAAGAGTCACTCTGATCATCCCACTCATGGCTTTGCTTCTGCTTAAACACACATAATTGAAATTAATATCTTCCAAGTAACAAAATATCTTGTACTTTGTTACATTGCATTTTGTAACAATCCTCAAAAGTCAGCATCGAGTGTGAATTCACCGTCCATTGTGTTCGACATCACTCCAAATTTCTGATACTCTGCTACCCGTTTCTCAAAAAAGTTGGTTTTCCCCTCTAATGAAATGGCCTCCATGAAGTCAAAGGGATTTCCAGCTCGGTAAACCTTGGATTGAAGGAAAAGCAAAGACATTTTAGTTATTTGTATGAAAATATGAACAGTTCACAGCAAACTAAAAATAGTTTCAACTGGATACTGGACTTCCTAACCAACAGACCCCAGTATGTTAGGTTAGACAACCACACCTCCTCAACCCTCACCCTGAACACCGGCGTCCCACAGGGCTGTGTGCTGAGTCCTCTCCTCTACTCCCTCTTCACCTACAACTGCACCAACACCATTATCAAGTTTGCAGACGACACAACGGTGGTTGGCCTCATCAACAACAATGATGAGTCGGCCTACAGGGAGGAGGTCCAGCACCTGGCGGCGCGGTACGCTGACAACAACCTGGCCCTCAACACCAGGAAGACCGAGGAGCTCATTGTGGACTTCAGGAAGTCCAAAGCCGGCACACACACCCCCATCCACATCAACGGGACGGAAGTTGAGCGTGTCGCCAGCTTTAAGTTTCTGGGCGTCCACATCTCCGAGGGCCTCTCTTGGACCCTCAACACCTTGACCATGGTCAAGAAGGCTCACCAGCGTCTCTTCTTCCTGAGGAGACTGAAGAAAGTCCACCTGTCTCCTCAGATTCTGGTGAACTTCTACCGCTGCACCATCGAGAGCATCCTTACCAACTGCATCACAGTCTGGTACGGCAATTGCTCTGTTTCAGACTGGAAAGCACTGCAGAGGGTGGTGAAAACTGCCCAACGCATCACCGGTACCTCACTCCCCTCCATCGAGTCGGTCCAGCACAAGCGGTGTCTGCGAAGGGCTCGCAGCAAGGACTCCTCTCACCCCAGCCACAGACTGTTTGCCCACCTCCCCTCTGGGAGGCGCTACAGGTCCCTCCGTTCCAGGACCAGCAGGCTCAGGAACAGCTTCTTCCCCTCAGCTGTGACCTTGCCGAACTCGGCACCACGGTGATAGCATATTCATATCCATCCCTTACTGTTTATTTAATAATATTTATATTAACACTATATATGTACATACTGGGCTCTTCTGGTTAGATGCCAAACTGCATTTTGTTGTCTCAATACTTGTACTCTGTGCAATGACAATAATCTTGGATCTAATCTAACACATCATGAGGTTACAACCATTCCATTTAAATTCAAAGTATAAAAACATTTGTAAAGGGTGTATGTTACTGATTTTAGCAAGGACTACTGCCTAGGGAGCGTGGAGAGCGCATTCATGAGGAATGGCCTGCTCACTGTTGTTACAAATATTTTATCATTAATATATATCATTATATCAATATCATTAAAGAATCACCTTGCCAAGTCCAAGGTCAGCGAGTAGCCGGTCAGCCACAAACTCAATGTATTGCTTCATCAGAGAACAATTGATTCCGATGAGATCCACTGGTAAGGCCTCCGTCAGAAACTCCTGCAACACCAAATAGTATGTCTTTATGTAATTACAATATGAGTATGGCCCATAAACATTATGGACATTTACATTCAGAACAGACCATCAAGGCAGAACTGACTGTCTGCCTATTACTGATTTATTGCAATGGGGGTCAATAGCGAAAGTAAACACAGCAAAACCAAGAAGCTTTAAAACCTATCTGTCCATGTTCCCACTGTATCTCTGGTGACACACATTAATAATCTGTGTCACCAGAGATGTAGGCTACAACAAGTCACTGTGTGTTAGTGTGGGTTGTAACATATTTCCCCCAACACTAGCTGACCTGTTCAATGGTAACAGCTTTGGTGATGATGTCCTTTACTCTGTCCTCTGATGGTTTCTTCACCAGGTAGCTGTACAGCAAGCAGGCAAAGTTACAGTGCAGGCCCTAGGAGACACATCAATACACATGTTAAGAGACGATGATATAAAACGCTATTGAGAGGTGTATTGGCAGTTAAGTTGACAGAAATCTCCAACTTTCTTACTGTTATTAACATTAACATGTTAGGCATCTAGCTCATGCTCTTTACCAGTGCAGTTTACAATGAGTTGAATGATGAACTAAGCTTAAATTAGACCTCCAATATTACAAGCAAACAACGATGAAGGACTGGAATGCAAGGAGGAAAGTCACACCCAGACCACTGACTACAAATATTCCTAGAGTGATCATATGTGATAGCGAAATACTAAATAAAGAAAGAACAGAAAGGTAGAAACATTTCTTATAAACGAGACACAAGCATAATCAGCTGGAAGTAGAGGAGGAAGATAAGAGGACATCGGCATGTAATTTAGGGGACAGTGGAAGGTAAAGGAGAGGGGGTCATGATGTGTTTCTTGAAAGGGTTTTCACTTTCATCCAGTTTTTTTGAGTTTGTGGTTTACGATGGAAGATATGAGGGCGGTTTTGAAAGGTGTGATCTACAGTGAGCTAGCTCCAGCCAAGTACAGAATGACTGGTAAACATGAGACATCCATGAGGTGTATTTGGCCTGGCAGAAGATTTTAAGCATAATGCAAACAGCCCCATTGGTTCATTAAAGACAACATCATGGATTCATATGAACACCTTGGGCATCCCAGTGGATCTCAATAGACTATGTTCATATGCAGACTGCAACCATATCATCTACCCAAACTGACTGAAAAGTTGTTGGTCTACATCTTTATTTAAAAAGCCAGTGCACTAATCAGACGGATTGGGGAGCTGACCGTTATTTAAAGCATTAATCCTTTCAAACAAGTACACTGTAAATCACGCTGATTGAAAGGCAGAACTTCTTCTTTCTTCCCACTGTACAGAAATTGCTTGTATGAGGAAATCATAACTTTGGCAAGAGTGGTAAACACAGACAGTAAAAACAACAACAACAACCCCAGAATCAGCTGAGTGACCTTAAACAAGCTGCATTAGTCATCGATGATGACTCACACTCCTTGCTCCTTAAGTTTAAGGTGTTTCCCTCTGGAAGGTGCACCGCGGTTTTGTGTGAGACAGGAAAAACTTGTACATCCAAACGCTTCTCAATGTAGGTGTGTCACAGTGAAGGATCAGAGACAAAAACAAATATGTAATCCCTCACAATCTCACGGATGGGCAGTGGGTGGGGTTCCTATTTAGTCTGATCTTACTCCAGATGAAATGTGGAGTTGGTTAAGATGATCTACTTGTAATGATTTTTGGTGTTTTACTTGGCGTACGAGTGAAGCCAAAGACAAATTTCCTTTCATGTTGTGTAGACTATTCTATTTTATTTCAAACAGATCACTTAGGTTACTCTAGTATGGCCAGTTAATTTGTAATTGCAGTAAATGAGTCCTATTAACATTATTAGACTACATGTTTGTTTGTCTGATGGATCATTTTGAACAGTTTGCACATGACCATGTAACGTTCATCTAACCTCATCCCTGCTGATCAGCTCATTGGAGTAGGTGAGGCCAGGCATCAGGCCTCTCTTCTTTAGCCAATAAATGGCAGCAAATGAGCCAGAGAAGAAGATGCCCTCCACTGCTGCGAAAGCCACAATTCGTTCCCCTACAAACAAATAAAAAATAAATGGAATGAAATAAAAAAGAGAAGCTCCTCTAGGCTGATGTTTCAGATTATATACAATGCACAACATGGTGATGTTTTTGCATGAAATTCTTAGTTACCGAATGTGGATTTGCTGTCATTTATCCACTGGAGTGCCCAGTCTGCTTTTCGTCTCACAGAAGGCATGGTCTGAATGGCATTAAACAAATAGTCCCTGCAAACACATAAAATTGATTTTAAGATCATATACAATATTTTTTAAAAATACATTCATGACCTAAACATAACAAATAAAAAGCCTGTGGAAAAACAGGAAATTAAGTTCTTATCTGACTAACCCTGAAGGCACATCAAAGTCTGCAATAGCTGGGAAGGTAACTGAAATCACTCCAAAGTGGTGCAGACTTATCTTGTTGTGAACAGGTGCAGGGTCTTACAGTTTGTTTTACATCCTCAGTGTTTTGTGATAAACACAAAAAAACCTACCATGCAACTGTAGATGGTTAGGTACTTGTACAGATGCATTAGGGCAGAGAAATATACTCTGTGACATCTAATCTTTATTTATATCTTTTGGCAGCAAATTCAGATACTCTGCTGTTGTTTGTGGAAGTGCTTCACCACTTTCTACATTAGATTTTATGCTCCTTTCCTGCATCACAGAAAACTAGGCTTGTGCAGATTGCACAATACATTTGCAACATTACCCTTTCACACAAAAAGCATTTTCCTTCCACCAGAAACGTGCTTGCATCTAACTGAATCAAAAGCAAGGATTTGATTGATATATCTGACCTCTCCTTCAGGTCTCTGATATAGGTGTTGATGAGCATGCTGTACATCTCGGAGTGGACATTCTCAATAAGGATCTGGAAACCATAGAAGAAACGTGCTTCAGCGACCTGCACCTCCTGGCTGAACCTCTGCACCTGTTAGAGAAGACAGAATCGACACAAATGCACAGCTATTATTTTACCTTCACCAGGACTCCACTCACCATTTTATATGAAGCTGTCATCTTCGTGACTACAATAAAAATAAGTCAAATGGAACAAATGAAATCACTGAGGACGCGAGTTTCAATGAAGTTGGCAATTCTGTGCTGCCATCTTGGTTGATTTAAGGAACACTCAATGGATTCATTTTCATTTATTAGACCATTAGACCCTGTGACCAGTAGGACCAACTGTTACATCTCAAGTTACAATCCAACTGCTGGAGCCATGTGACGTTTATGATCCCTCTCACCAGATTCTCATTGACGATACCATCACTGGCAGCGAAGAAGGCCAAGATGTGGGAGATGAAGTGTTTCTCCTCAGGTTTCAGTTTGTCCCAGTGAACCAGGTCATTGGATAGATCCACCTGAAAAACACAGCATGCACAGAAACAAAGTCTTTCTCACAGGTGGCAGGCTGAAATATAATGATGATGAAAACTGCAGGTAACAGGTTAGGCTCCCTATCTCTAGAACAAGAAGAAGATTAAAGATTTTGATTATCGAAATCTTTAAGTCAAGGCTAAAAACCAATTTATTCTCTTTATCTTTGACATATCCGGTCATGTCTGCTTGTGTGTATGGGGGTATGTGGATGTGCATCCTATGTGTTTCAGGCTGCAGCTCGACGGTGTTGGCGTCTGCGTGGTCCCCCACTACTAGTATGACGCTGACAGAGCTGCTGTTTGCTGTGATACCCCATGTAACAAAGACCCCTCTGTTACTTGTATATTGCACAGAGTTAAACTCCGCTACATTTACATTGTAATTTGCACATAAAACATTTGCATGCACATTTTGCACAGAGGAATAGTTCCACACAGCAGTTTATCATTGAAGTGTATTCATATGTGTTGTTCTACATGGTGTGGATAGTTGTGTTTTCGGGCGCCGTGATACTAACCATTTATTATTTTCACACTTTGGACATTGTGAAGCCCTATGAGACTGTAACTTTGATATAGGGCTATAAAAATAAAATGTGATTTGATAAGCTGAATACCCACCTCTTCCACGGTCCAGAAAGAAGCCTGTGCCTGCTTATACATCTTCCAAATGTCAGGGTACTGGATGGGGAAGATGACGAAGCGTCTGGGGTTTTCTCGGAGCAAAGGTTCTTCCTCTGTGTTTGTGTCATTCTGGGGGTCTGGATCCGGATCTTTATGGCCATCCTACAACAAATCCGAGCCATGGAAATCGTCGTTTTATCCAATAGTTTAGTTTGGCATTTTATATAGTCTGTTGGGTTATAGCTTAGTACGCAATTGAAAATGGTGAACAGTATCCCTATTCGTTAATTTATCAACAAATAGACTCTATTGGACAATTTTGATATTACGGATTGCACCTTTAATTCTCGTTCGTGCTACTGCGCTTGCGCAGTGACCTCATGTACCAAATGATAAACGAATAAACAAAACAATTGATTAGTTGTAATTTATTAATTGTACAATGTAGCCGGATTTTTAATTTTATAGCATTGCGCCTGCTCTGAATCTGCCCTGTCAATTCATGTTACTACGTTGTGTCCAACATCACGCAACCCACGGCAGCGTCGCGAGCATGCACAACCGACAAGGGCAGTTTTGCTATCAATTCCATATTATAATATCTTAAGTTTGCCAAGAAAACCTAAAGCCTTTACTTAAAGGTTTCGTTTGTAACAGACGGATTAGAGCTGATTACACAAACACTGACTGCGCAGCGTTTTGTCCAAGCACACTACGCTATAGACGAAATCATTTCATACAACTGCTTACCGTTGCTTTATAGGTGCTGGGTTGCGGGCATGTATCCATTACGTCCACTTCATAAGGGACGTCTTTTCAATGTTTCAAGGTGTCATTTCCAGAACTAAAATTATGTTCTCTGGGAGCGATATTTAAGAGGTATGACGCCTCTATAGGCTATTCACTGCTCCTGCAACCACGAAGCCAATGATATTTGATCTAAGCCGATGGTTCCCAAATTTAGGTCCAGGGACCGCCAGGGGTCTATGAGGGGGTTCCTAGCAAGCTCATTTTTTAGTTGTATTTCCCTATTACTTAAGATGAAGAGAAAATGACTAAGAATGATCACAATCAGAGGTTTCACTGTCTCCACTGTTATTTCCCCTCTTACAGAATAGACTACAAAAATCTCAAATGGGGATCCCCCTGACAAAACCTTTATCAAAGGAGTGCCTGTGGTCTTAAGTGTCTCTATTGGGGGTCTTTAATATGGAAAAAAACAACAAAAAAACAAAAACAAAAACAGGGAACCCCACGGCAAGGTAACAAGCAGAAACAAGTAGTAGTTCAGACTAATAAATTCTTTTATTGGGCAGGGCTCCAATTCAACATGTCATAACATTATGTGACAAATAGCAAGCAAATTTATTGTAAACAGAGAGGAACTTTGCAAATAATTCCTTGTGTTATCAAAATGAAAACACAAACACTGCACTGAGCTAAATGTCAAATAAAAAAAGCTAGATAACAGTGAAGAATGTGTGTGAGCCATCAAATCCAGACTGCTATGCCGGTATGTTGTGTATCGCCAACCGGAACATGTCGTTTGAGCAGGCCCACGAGCCGTCTTGGTGCTTCAGCAGAAACACTTGATGGAAGCCCATTATTGGGTCATCATCCACCTGTCACAGAAAAGCAGTGGAAGCATTTGTAAGCTTTCATTCTGGGCATATTGATGACAACACAAACTGTAAAAGGAAGGAGAAAAATGTACTTGCATCACAAGTTTTAATCTTTGCTCTGTCAAAAAAACATCAATGGAGCAAAGATGCAGGCCCAGTACTAGGGTGGCCCAGGTGTGGAGCGGTTTGATGAACTTTTAGTTAAGCAGTGAAAAAGACGATTAAACTAGGTTTGACTGAACTCAAAGAGTATTGGCTATGTATGACCAGCCTTACATCAGATCACAGCTCTAATCAACAGCAAAACACTGGATGGCTGTAACAGCTCACCTTTAGTTGACCAATCACCATGATGAGGATACAACTATCGGGCGTGGGTTGGCAGTCTTGTTCTGTGATACGGTGCTGAATGGCTTTAAAAGGCAAGCCCTGTGGAGGGGAAACCATACATAACATCAGTGTGATGTACAGAAGCACCTAGAAACTATGTTGAAATTCCAGGACCCCCCCCC
>CABFOQ010037007.1:0-11729 GCA_900660455.1 Gephyroberyx darwinii | reverse complement strand
CCAGAAAAGATACCTACAACTAATTTGCCACCTATGGCTTCCCTTCCAAGAGAAATCGAGCCTTCCCACGTCAAGCAGGCTGAGGCAGACTGTGAAAAAGGGGAAAGGGGCAATATATCATTTGAAAATATAGATCTCCTTCTGGTACAACAGTCTAGGAAATCATGTGACACAATATAAAATTGGATGCAATTAAGAACACACACACACACACACAAAATCACATCCCTGATTAATCGCTGTGGGTTTGTCCCTTCTATGGTACCCATGCCCCCTATATGCATGACATCATATCACTAAAATGGCTTACAGATAATCTGTTTTTTTTTTTTTTTTAAATATTGCCCTGCCATGTTAATAGGACATCTCCAAGTTCTCAGTGGCTGTCATGGTTCATCTGCTTTCCATTGCATCAATGCCCCTAGTTGAATTCATTCCCTCAGACTTCCATACCAACATTCCCTTAGCCACTGTGGCGTATGAAATGTCAGCAAGTTGAGTGGTCTCAAGCCACGGTAGCCAAAACAACAGGCATCTGGTTCACACATTTTTATACATGATCCCAAGTATGATGGGATGGTAACCGCTTCCTCGTAACAGGTAACAGCACAACTGTGTGGAAATTTGTATCCCTCATCTTGGCATTTATCTGCAGGTTTTATTTACAAAAAAATCAAAGTATACATATTCTTCACCCAGTGTGTACATTTTCCATTGGGATATAATGTAGGTCTTGTGCAATACACTTCTACAAATAAACTAATTACACTCAACCCTGTCAAAACACATCTTGTATCAACTTGTACCATTACATTACAATCCAGCATTTAGCACACGCTTTTATCCAAAGCGACGCTTCATACCACTCTTCTTCATGTTATGGTAGCCAAAACAACAGGCAACTGGTTCTGCCACATTTTTATACATGATACATTATACATGATCATTCACAGGGACAACAGATTCATGCAATTTATTAAAGAATGTGGATCAAGATTGATCATAACAGATCCAACCTCACCAATATCATCTGGACTTTAATTTGGGGAACAAATATTTTGAAAATGTTTTAACCTTGCCTGAAAGCTCTATCATAATGTAAAAATATTATTCGACCGTGGCAGCAGTACCTTCAACCAATGAAAGTATACTCAGATGGAATTTGGCTTGTGGTAAACATCAGCAGCCTTGACAGAACTCTTGACAGCAAGCAAAAGTTGAGTGGACAATGGACAAACTTACATATAAGTTACACAGGCCCGTCCTATCGGTAGTGTCAAACTGGCGGTAATATTCTTGTACAAAGCCTTCTCCAATCTGTTGCCAAATTTGTTTCTGGGCAGCCATGGTTCAAAGTGCAGCTTCAGATCTGGAAAGCAGAAGTATGTGAATATAGCTGGCAGGAGCTTCTTACATTGTGTGCTAGTGTAACATATACCTGAGTGAGGATATCTACACAAAAACAAACAAAAAAGATGGCTATGGAGGTGACTTTTAAACCGGCACTATGTAACTTTATGTAATTTCGTCGTTGGTGGCCCCAAGTGGCAGTGCGAGGTACATAATGAGGTACACAATGTTACATGGCAAGTAAAAATGTAATAACCTTCATTCCATCTGTAATTTTTTTTTGTGTGTGTGTAGTAAGGCAATGGGTCTCTGCAGTAATTTTTAAACCATGGAAGCTTTTACCAAGTGAGCAGCTATTGAGTATGAAGCCTTGTGCTCTAGTTAGGGAGGTCAAACATTCTGCTTGCCTGAATAGAGAGCATCAACCCCCCCATCAACCAAGTCACTCGCAGTGTGACATCAAACGCTGGATGTCACTAAACGTCTTGCTTCTCAATGCCAACACCACTGTTGGTTATTGGACCAGCTAGACATGGGTATCTGTTTGAGAATACTACTCTACTATACTACTTTACTATACTCATACTACTATTTGATAACTGCGTCCATCCATCAAAAATCTTGGTGTTACATTCGACCCGACCCTCTCGTTTCTCACACATCAAGGATATTACAAAAATGGCGGTTTACTACCTTCGCAACATTGCTAAGATGTGACCCATATAAACAATGGCAGAGGCAGAAATCTTAGTACATGCCCTTGTATCGTCAAGCTTGATTATTTTAACATCCTCTTCTAAGGTTTACCTATTGCGTGCATTATAAATCTCCAGCTTTTACAGAATGCTGCTGCCAGAATCCTAGAAAATTCAACCACCTTACACCTATCCTGTCCTCACTACACTGGCTCCCAATTCATGCCAGATGTAACTTTAAGATGCTTTTACTAATATATAAATCATTAAATGGGCTGACACCGTCCTATTTATTAGATCTTTTCGCACTATATATACACACCACCACACACTGCCCGATCACAGGACGCCAGCTACCTATCTATTCCAGCAGTCAAAAAGTTAATACGGCCTTTTCCTTGCTACGTCACTGCTCCCCTTATTATCATACTGAATGCAACTATTGATACACAGAGGAAAACAGGGACGCAGACTGATCAGTTCCGCAGGCATGTATAGGAAGCGGAAGTTAACCCAAGTCGCCCATTGGTTTACTAGCGGCTAGTAGACACGTCTTATATCAACTAAACAAAGCAATAGATTAGGTTGAAAATCATCTTGCAGCAGCCAGTTACATAAGCAATTACGAGACGTGCACATTTTTGAAACGTATAACTTGTTTTGGGGGAGGTATAAGACTGTGTACTTTTAAGTGCATTATATATTTCCCGTGATATGCCTGTCTTCACCACTCTTCATATTTTCTGGTGGGTGACAGTGCAGACTAGAGCCAAAGACCATAGCGCAACATTAACAAGTAGCAGGCTCAGTGACGTCTTGTTCCAGGCTGCCGTCACTTCCACACTACTTCAAATCAGCGATTGCCACCGACATGCTAACTTTGCATTGGAAGTTCCTCGCTACGTATTTCAAACTAGGAAGTTGTGTCTTGTTTGTATGGAACGGATGCTGGGTAATGTAGTGTGGTAAACGAAAATGAGTTTAATCCTAAATTCTATCGACTGAATTTCACCGAAGTCTAAATATCACCTCGTTCTACAACATATTTCACAATCAGAACCGTACGGTTATATCGTATGGCTAATAAGCTAACAAGTATTAGTATAGGCAGCAGTGAACCAGAAGTGACGTCAATTTCGACTCCCTGTTGGAATGTTGATATTTGGGACTATAGGGTGTGTTTAAAACATACTGACAACGGAATCAAGTTGAGTCCGTAACTATAATTTTGAACTATAACAATAATGGAACAGCAACGATCATTTAACGTAAACAATAAATCAACAAGCGTTAGCAAAAAGCTAATGTTTTGTCTTCATTCCTGCTCATGTTTGAGTTCTCTACCGGGTGACACGATAACAGGAAGTTACAGACAATATTTTCCCGGTTAATTATACATTTTATGTTATTTATTCTGTAAATTTGTTTGTTTCTAGACATTTATAAATATTATATATAATAATTATATATAATTTACACCAAACATAAGTCGAAACTACACTTAAAAGAAAGTCTGACGGTTTTTTCCCGATACTGCAGAATCACGTTAGACCTCCCTAAAAAAGACTGTATTCGCTTCTAAAAACATTACGCACCCCGTGTGGTGTATTCCCTACAATTTGTAATTTATTAATTGAAATAAGCATTAAATGTTCTACTATGGCAGCTCTCCAGTTTAACTAATGGTTGTTAACGTTACTTTTAACATAGGGAGGGGGGCATATTGTTTTGGTAGTTTTCTCAAAAACTATGCATCCAAATCATGTCAAAGTTTTTGATGTTTGGGGGGGGTACTGTGGAAATTAGCAACTGCTATTATAGACCACCAGCAGAGAGACCATAAACTTCCCCACGCCGTGTTTGCAACACCGGGAGTCACCACTATCCAAGAAAGCTAACCAGTTAGCAAGTTCGTCCGGAACCTGTAAACTAGTCATTTGTCGTCACGTGTTAATCAATTTTTAGCAACCCAATGCTATTCCTAGTAAATAAGCATCACCGTAGCGTCGTATTCTACTAAAACACTTTACCTTGTCGCGAAGTTATGCCTTTTCTAAATTCAGCGAGCAATCCAGCGTGGAGGCAAATACCCGGGAGGTTCCCGCTTCCTCCGTGTTATGACAACGTAATGACGTCACGTACGACCTGACCAATGGCGCACACAATGGGTAAACTAGATAGAACAGCAGACTGCACATTATCCATTCACTCCATGTCCCATTTCGGGGGGTGGTTGTAATACAGCAGCTCATCAATCTTTAATGGTTGTTGTTGCATTTAAAAAAGCAACCATGGTAATCCTGAAAATGAAACACCTTTATTGACAACTATTTTGGCATGGTATTATGTACCGTTATTCTTCTCCTTAAGACAAGATCCAAAGTTTGTCTACTATTTTTTACAAACCTTCATCACTGTGTGAGACTCTGATGAACTCATGATATTCTTGCTTGTGAGGCAAACACAACTCACCTCCTCTAGTGTGCTTTGACAAGGTGCATATAAAGATGTTGATCCAAATCAATGAGAGGCAACTGTTACTTAACCAAAGCCAATGTCACCAGGCCAGCAATACAGTAAGTAGCTTGTATTGGAAGACATTGAGTGCTCAACTAGATGAGTCCAATATTGCTTGGGGAGACTGATGAAACATTAGAAATGCATCTGAATTCATAACAGCATACAGGTCTTTACAAACAGTAATAGGAATGTCATATAAAAAGAGCTGGGTTCAATTCTTCATGTAATACATCTTCAGATCTTCTTACTGTACCCTCATTTACAGTGCCCTGTTGGCAAGTCCAAGAATCTTACTGGCAAGTGGGATGACCTTGTCCTCCTGACTTGACAGAAATCTACCATCTTACTATGCATTGTTTTCTTCAGTTAGTGAAAACTAGACTGAAAGAGAAAATACCCATTTAGGCACTTTTAAGAACAAAGATATAATTTTGCTACAGTTCAGTGCTTGTTGTTGCTGCCAGGAGAATGATACTCAGAAATTTTGAATGTCCTCACGCACTTGATTTTCCAGTGACTTGTTCAGAAAGGCTACTATTGCTTTGTTGAGGCCATTGCACCAGTAGATCCTCTTGTGATGTATGGCAGTAAAAATTGTCTCTACAGTTTCAACCAGCAGGTTTCTGAGGTTAGAACCCTGTATTTGTTAAATGTTGTGGTCAATAGTCACTGTTCTGGCTGTGACGTGAAATAATCATCTGTCCGGAACACACTGGGAATCTCTTGGCGCTGATGTGGTGCTGGTCTTCGTGGGCTGGCCGGTTTCTGTGAATGAATAAACACAAAAATTAATGAAAATTGTCAAACAGCAGGGCCTGAAGACAAAAACATGAACAGTTTCCCGATTTGACAAACATTTGGTGAAATAATGTTAGTAATGGATATCTTCACAAATGGGAGCAATTATTGTACAGATTAATCCAGTATTATTACAGTACATATTATGCACCAGTAGTCATCTCTTTCCGTTTTACCACTGCGGTAATATGTAACGAAGTTAGCATAGGATCTCAGCCCTGCTCAACTCAACAGTAGAAAGGACAAGACCCCAACCCTGTCCCATTATATTTCCCTTCCATTATATTTCAAGCTTGTTAATGCAACAACACAGTAATAACTATTGAGGAAACAAACTCCTGATAATGTAAAGCTATTGATTCACAGTCTCACATTTAGGAAACCTGGGACGCTCATTGTGCGGAGGATCTTCTTGAAAGCACCCGGTAATGTTCCTAGTTCACCTTCTGCCTGCGTGACCTGCTCCTCCATGGCACTGACATTGGCTCCCACCATCTTTACAAAAGCCTGAGGTCACATCAGAAAAATATGCCAAGAGAAACTCATGATTATTAACAACATGATGTCACACCAGGAATGATAGTGCTTCAAATGTATGTACACAAAGATGGTTTGCGAGCCCATGCAGGCACTTGCTTGTTGTTGTGTGCAAAGGTTACATAATTTAAAAAAAAAAATGCACACTGTTACTCATTTTGGGTTCATGGCTAAGAGTCTATCATTATCTATAGGCTTCAACTGTCCTTAGGTCTTTTTAGTAGAAGAAGAGATGATTGGACAAGACATTTTTAAATAGTTTTGGACTGAAACAGTTAAATGTAATACAATCATGGTGAATGTGGGGTGCCAAACTCTTGACCCTTCATTTCATTCTCATACATCCACTTGTACACTATTCTCTTGGTCCACCATCATAAAATAATGAATTGAGAAATATTATTAAAAATGCTTGGTGAATAACAGTTTAAATTTAACTGACAAAGAGGATAAATAAAAAGAAGTATTCACCTCTCAAGGCCAAGTGCTCTGTATTGCCTTGATGTTTTGCCCCACAGGGACTTGCCATAATTTGTTATAGTTACATTATCAGGATATGAGAACAACAAGCATATGTTGTGCAACTAGAATCAATCAGTATTCATTTCCATCACACTTTTGTGAAGTAGATATTAATTTTGTGTGGTTAATTACTATCATCAAATGCTGCACAAGGTTTTTGCTCTTTCCCTCACAGACAGGTTACATTCAATTCAGACTCCCTGTTAGTGTAGTTTTCGGTCTACTTTGGTCACGGTTGGCCATTTGTTGGATGACCATGTGTGCATACCATACCTCTCAAGCACAACTTACATCACTTACTTAAACACATCACTTACGTCTAATTTGTCAATTCTTCTGTATATTTGTTTCATTTCATCAGACTTTTGCTGGATTTGAGGTAGATTCTCATTCACTATCTGGGAGGTATCGTTACGGATCTGGAGACCAAAGGGGGAGGAGGAACACCATTAACATCTCTGGGTTTAAAAGAGTAAAATGTGGTGTACATCAAAGGCATCTGGGGAGTTATAAATTGTGTGGGAACAAAACATAGGGCTATGAAAAACAAATACAGGCTTGTGGAGATTCCATGCATTTGTGTTGATACTTTGTCACATTATCATCGCTTGGACTAGCTTACCATATCAAGCATTCCAACAAACTCATCTACTCTTGTCAGCATTTCTTCCAAGCTCTTCTCCAAGCAAAGGATCTAGAATAGATGGTGGAGAGAAAAGGTCACACACCCACACACCCACACACCCACTATATACGTCAAGCTCAAACGTGTGTGACAATTTCTAGGGGCTTTAAACCCCAACAGTACAGCCAGTTCCACACACCATTTTCAGTGAGCTAGAATGCAATAGAAATACCATTCAAGTGTTAAAAAATAACCGCCGGACCAAAACACAGGGGCCTTTGTCTTCCTACGAAGCTAGCTAGCTCGTTTGCCTCTGTATAAACTGCCTGGGATCACGCACATCCTGTTAACGTTAAACTCAAGTGTGGTAGGAAGCTCGTCAGTTGGCTAGCAAAAATAACACTTGAGCAAAACATAAGTTGCTTAACGTTATAGTTCCGCTCCTTAGTTCTGACTGGCGGAGTAACGTACGACATTACAACATACGCACACGTGACCACAAAACACTTGATTTATTTATTTATTTTATACATTACTGCGCTAACCGAAAAATTACCGCTCATACCGCTACTTATGTGTCGCTTAGCAACCACGTTGTTCAGCTACTGTTCAAGAATAACATGTAATTATTGTTTAATTACTGTCTGTTAAGAAATGTGTGGAACATTTGCTTTTTTTTTTTAAATCCAATGGTGTCAGTGTGTGTGTTACTGTCGTTTAAAAGCAAACAGACACTGGTTGCAGTGCTTTATGCGGATTCTCATGGCTTACTGCCTAAATCAACGCCACAAACCTCTTCTCCAGCAGTCGCTCTGATATAGGAGGAATAGCTATGGGCGGTGTATGTCAGGACTCCATCGTCTTGGTCTGGGTCCTCTCGGGCAGCTGTCCCGGGCTCTGCTTCGTCTAGGCTCGGGCTTTGAGGAACAGCTGCTGCGCCAAAGCTGGGACTTTGCGACACGGTTCCGCTGCTGAGGATTTCGCTCACCATCGACAAACTGCTCGCACTTTGGGAGACGATACCGCTGTCTCTGCTTATCTCGGCACTAGACTCCTCCAAGGGAGACAGAAAGCCCACCCTGTCCATCCGATGATAGTCCATTTCGCCTGTCTTTCAGGTCTACTGCCGTATTTTTTCCCCTATCAACTGATTGAATCACGTGTATTGTACCGCGGATGGTGACTTTCAAGGGTCAAACTTGAGAAAGCAAACAAACGAAATTGAAAAGCGTCTTTGGTCTCACCACATACCTACTGTCGATTAGAATATATATTAATACTCTGACACCTCTTTTGATTGCATAACTTATACGTAAAAGACATATATGTAAAAAACTTTATTTTGATTTCTCTCCAACACATTGGAGAAAACCAATTACAGTAATCAGGCTGATATGAAAACATTTTCTAAAAGCAAAAGGTATTTACCTTCAAGAGTGCGATTTAGTAGCTTATTAAAGCAGTTCATTTAACAGTAATGTTGAAGAAAGACTAGATTTTTTTCATTATATGCTATTAAGTACTCTTTAATTCACTGACTATAAAAAAACAAGAGTGCTTTTAAAGTAGGACTCAAAAGACACTATGTAGAATATTTTGTTCCTCCAGAGAGGGATGATGATGTTGAAGGTAGTGTACGCATTTGATTTAGAAGAGAAAGTAAGTTCTTGACATTATGTAAGATTACCCTACCCTTTCTACTGAAAAACAGGAAATACATGTCCGTTTCATGTTATATCACTTATATCACAAAACTTTGCCAGGAAATTTCCACAATTATCGGTAATATAATTTGAACCTGTAATTAATGTCATCGTTTGTGGGGATGTTATTGTACACTTCATTATGTACAATGCAATTGCATTCTCGGACAGCAGATGGCAGCAGGACTTACAACATGTTACTAGGCTTTTATATCTTATGCACATTTGATGCAATAATATAATCTTTGACAAGGGTTAATAAAGCTTCAAATTCTGAATTTCCAACTGATCGACTTACAGATGTCTGGTTCACTCTTATGGTATTCAGGTTTGCTTAGAAGCAGCAATTAACTCAATTCTACTATAAAAACACATCATTAGGATACAAGGAAAACTATATTAATCTGCTGGAAACTGGCAGTCAAAACATGGACTGAGAATCAGTAGGATAGACACAGTCTTGTAAGGACAACTCTAAATAGGTTCAAAATAGGGTTGGGCAATATGGCCAAACTATGCCGCAACATTAATCTTATTTTTGGCAGTGGAATAATATTTACTGGTTTTTCCATTCAAATTACACTTTATGAAAAGTACATGACTCAAGGATACCCACCAATGACTTGAGACAAGTTTCTCCATTTAGATTTACTCTTTTACTGTGCTTTAAAGTACTACTATATATGTACTATCTATTTAATTGACATTTATTATAGATATTGAAGAACAATACACTATTTCATGAAACCAATTACTCACTTCCTGCAGGCTACAGATTAGGCTTTCAAATTTGCAATCTGGAGTGTCAGCTTTCAGAACTATCGCCCTGCTGTGTCAAAAATAAACCCAATGCTATACATGTGTTGAGGTTGATCTCTAACAGTTGATTTTCCAAAATCAGTCTTGACAGAATAGCTGCTGTATTCAAACCTGAAGAAGAGAGAGATAATATTGATTAAGTATGTTTATGGACCATCCACAGAGGTGGCAGTGATGCTCCACGTCAGCCTTCCATGTGTGTCCATTCAGAATAGGGGTCAGGGTGATGGAAAGACAAAAATGTTTAGATTATGCTGGGACACTGGAGACATCTTATCAGCCGTTTAATGAATCCCGCTGAAAAACAAGACACAACCTTGGTAGGATGGCATTCAACTGGCTCTCTCCACTGAGCACTTTTGTACATTGTAATTTTGTTTGAAACATTTTTGTTATTTAACCTTTAACAAGACAACTGTTGCCAGCCCCAACATCTCACATGCTACACCTGATTCCCCAAATTTCCAAAAATAAGCATGTGTGCCACTTGTGAGGACCATATCCCATGAAAACTTTAACGATGACCTATATGTGCACGACTCCCACTAGATATAATTCACGTGCAGGTTACCACATGTAGGCTGGAACTCAGTGTTAAGTGATGGATAGTTGGCAGACCCACAATCCCAGGTGTCACTGCTGAAGACTGGCCAGGGCAGACCAAGGGGTCAGACCGGGTGTCAATGATCTATTAGCTGCTTGACCAGTGTGGCATCCTGAGTAAACACGGCAGATAAGAGTTCATTAGCAGAGAAGTGAAAGGAGTTTTCTGCTGCTAGAGGGCCTCTGACCAGGGAGAGAGCTGCATTCCTGCTGCTGTCCATGTTGGATAAATCAGCACTAGCTAAGAGCCTGATCATGGTAAATTCTGGTTGTGGCTTGTTAAGTCTGCCAGTTCAAGAAATATACTTAGTACTGTTACCAATTGATGAAATGTGAGATCAAAAAGAGGTTAGAGACAAACCCAATGACGCAAACTTTGTCACTATTTTAAAACATTTTTATAACACTCAATGTAAACAACTGTGTCCACTCTGTTCTTGGTTTCTGCTGTGTTTTATGAGTCATGATACATCACTACCTCTAGCAGAACTGTGTTCAGTACAACAGTATCTCCTAAAGCAGGTCAAGAGAAACTACTTTTAACACATGGCTGGTAAACAATATAGAACCAGTTTTAGCACGAGGGATGGTTATAAAGTTGCAAAGATATTCAGTTTACCATGAGAATTTAACTCCATGATCCCTATCCTGTGAGACGAGCAATAGTGGCCTCTATCAAAATAAGAGTGGAACAGAGGCAATGAAGATATCCAAAGGAGGAATTCAATGATTCTTTTAAAGTACACAATCCAAAATCACCTTTAAGGTCCGCGTATGGAAATAGAGATCCAAAACATCACATTTATAATTTGCAAATCTGTTAGGTATAGAATAATTTATTGGAGCAGATACAAGAGTTTGATCAAAATCATCAATGCATAAAAGAACTATTAAAACATAAAACAAAAACATCAGTCTACGCAGCATTTATCAGAAATATAAGAAATATAGATTTACTCTTTAAAAAAAGTTCATGAGCAAAACCTCAAAGTTGGTCCCAGTAAGAAGAATGAGAGAATCTTAATAAAAGTGGTCACTAACAAGATATAGCAGGATGTAGGCACATTCAGACCTCTAGAATACAGTGGACTCGCCTAAAAACAGTTACTTGTCCCGATGCTTATTACATACATACAAATCTTTTGATGTAAGACGAAGAAAACTTTTAAAAATACAAAAACGCTTAGTCAATAAACTCTCCTTGTTTCCTGGCTTGCAATTTCCTGTTATCAATTACCTTGTAAAAAATAAAATTAAAAAAAAAAAAAGTTACAAAATTAGTTATTTGAGGGAGCACACGCTCATGCTCGTATTTACCCAGCCTGGGATGTTCCAGTTTAAGTCTCTGAGCAGCCGGGATGTTTCTGTGTGTGTGTGTGTGTGTTTGTGTGTATTATAGGGTAATGACGGTGCCATCCTCCTCCACCCCGCCCCTGGGCAGTGCTAGGCTGTGTCGTGGGTCCGTTTTCAGGGAGCTGAGGATTTTGTGCAGGCTGCCGTTGCTGTGGCGGAGAGCTGGGTTGCTGCTGTGATGCTGGGGCTGGGCGAGGTGGTGAC
>CABFOQ010037006.1:6003-17636 GCA_900660455.1 Gephyroberyx darwinii | reverse complement strand
TTTTTTTTTTTTTTTTTTTTTTTTTTTTTACAGTGGAAGAACTTTGGTCTTTCTTTGTTATTTTGCATCTTGCAAGTCTTGTCCTTTGCCTGGTGAGTCATCATGGACTTTAACAATGTTTTTTCCATCTGAGAGTACAACTTGAAATATAAATAAACAACTTTGTGACATAAAACGTTTGTTTTACAGGTATGGCTTGTCATACATCCCATTTGTGAGGTTTGTTACCTTCACCCCATTTATGAACATACAATATCAAAATGTCATACATGCACTGTCATTCTTTGTCTGATTTATTTCAATGACTTCCCAGGGATGCAATAATGAAGATGGTGTCGATCTGTATGAAGTGAGCACCGTGTGCTCGGCTTTGGGGTGAAGGATCCGGCTTGATGAAGGTCTCTTGTTCGCCTGGGCTCCACATGGTTCAGCTTGGTTCAGTTAACTCCTTGTAGCAGCATTCACAGCCCTCTTCTATTTAGCTCAGATATACATTTTAAAGAGTCTTGTCATCTCAAAGGTGTTTCTTTGCATTTTTATTGTTTCATTAACAGAATTGATTGATTTGATTGCTGGGATGTTTGGATTACTCTAGTTTTAGATCTGTTTTAATAAATGTGGGCTTGGTTATGTAATTAGTGTAAATATTTGTAATAAATGTATTTATTGATTGTTTGTGTTCCTTTATTTAAATGCACACACAACCACATCTTATTCCCATTATTGAGGGGAATACATTTAAGTGTGACCCTGTATCATTTGGGGATTTCTCATATTTTCAGTCTCTAATGTTTTCTTTCAGTAAGAAGCCCCATATTCTATATATGTTGGTATATAAACCTCCAAAACAACTTCTGTAAATTGTTGCATCTATTATCGTGGCTACACTAGGTAAGCCCGTTTCTCTTAAAAAAACAAAAAAAAAAACAACAACAGTTGGATGAGTACACCTAGACTATTAAAACAAAGTGCAGGAAAGCTGAACAAATTTTGATTTAAGTTCTTCTGCGTTGTATACTTGTGCAGATAAGTGAATAAAAGCTGCTTTTTTTTTTTTTTTTTAAATCTAGTTTTCTCATGTCTTTTTGTCCAAATAAAATGTTATAACATCATCTGCCCAATAGATGGCAAGATAGAGGTGTATTTAAAGACTGCAAATCTGGATACTGTAATATTCTTGTGGTATCTGGATCAAAGTGATCTCCTGTCTGATAATTATTTGGAAAAACTGACTGAAAACCAGCAAGATCAGTCTGTTCCTGAATTGCAAAATTGAGATTAGAAAATCTGAACAATTCCGATCCAGATTAAAAGTGTCCTGGGGCCTAGTTGTATTGACCATGCTCGTTAACGTTGGAAGCCGTTGTAAAGCACCCGATAAAAGTGACCCCTTACCTGAATATCAGAGATATCCATATACTAAAGACATGGTTGATTCTCTAACTCGGACGGTCCCGCCTTTTCCCCGCGTCACGTGACCTGGCCAGGAAGTCTTTGGCCATTAAAAACTGTCGGAGTGGAGACATGTCTGTACTTGTATAAAACAAAAACTTGTGTACAACTTTTAGCCTCGCCGCTCTGGAAATATGGCAAGCTTCACCCTTAAAATAAAAAATAGTGTACCAGCAAAAAAGAAGGTGACTGTTGCTCAGAGTGATTTGCAGAAGTGGGGTTTACAAGGTTTGTAGGCTCTATATCGTAGTTATACTTGAAGCTATTTCCCTGATAACTTAAGCTAACGCTAGCTGTCATTGTTAGATAGTTGACAGCAGCGCATATTTGAGTGTTGTTCAGACACTTAATGCGTAAACAGCCTTAACAAACAACTTAATTTTGCAATCGCAGAATAATTTAGGTGACTTTACTCTGAGTATAGCACAGCTCCTCTTTGGACCATCGTATTACAGTCTCTGTGCAGTCTTTGGACTTTGGTTCCTCAGCAGAACTGTTTGTTTCTCTTCAGGGATACAGCTGAGGTCCTATCAGCTGGATGGTGTGCAGTGGCTAGCTCAGTGCTTGAAGTATCAGGAGGGATGCATTTTAGGAGATGAGATGGGCTTGGGAAAAACCTGCCAGGTGTGTGATGTCAAAATCAAATGCAATTAGTTTTCTTAATACCTTGCCCTTGGTGTCTATCTCTTGTGTATCTCAAGAGGTATCTTCTAAGTACCTTGTCAATGTTGTCCCCACAGACTATTTCTCTGCTGGTGTACATGACAGGAGCTCTTGGGGAGAAGGGTCCGTTCTTGGTCCTCAGCCCACTCTCTGTCTTGGAGAACTGGAGAACGGAGATGGATTGGTACAGAGAGTCATATATTTACACACATTTAATGTATTTACCTTTGTTTTCCATCAGACCGTCACAAGACAGTCAATCGCAGAGTTTAGCCCTAACTTAAACTGTATATAATATAAAACTTCCAATAATGTCTGGGACCTTTATTTACCTCAACAAAAGAGAGCACCAGGCCTTAATTAGAGACGGGCTGTCATTTATTTTGTCAGGTCTACAGTTATTTACAGCTACACACAACACTCCCCAGCCATTGGTATAGATCCAGCCACTACTTGAGATCTGGTCTTTAATCGGAAGTTTTATGGTATGCCTTACTCCTGAACCCTCAACTTGTGCGTAACTGTTGCTTACAGCTTCGCCCCCTCTCTCACTGTGCTGTGTTACAAGGGAGACAAAGACAGAAGGGCTGAGATTCAGAGGGATACAGACAAAATGAACTTCAATGTTCTGCTCACTACATATGAGGTCTGTGGGTGTTTTGTGTAAACATAATTATTTGAATTTAGTCAGTAATGAAACTGAAAGTGTTCTTGAACTCTCATTTCCAGCTATGTCTCAAAGATGCTCCATTCTTGAGAAGGTGTGTGTACAAAATTGTCTTGGTATCATCCATCATCAGAAACATTATCAAATGTATTGGCAAGTATACTTACATGCACCAGGAATTTGACCTGCTGGATTAATGCTCACAGTACAACTGCCATGGCTGCCTTAAAGGACATCCTATTGACATATAATCTGTGTTTCTTCACTCTCCTCCTCAGGTGGAAGTGGAAGGCTCTAGTGGTAGACGAGGCTCACAGACTGAAGAATCAGAAATCACTATTGCACAAAACCCTGACAGAGGTACTGAACTGAACCTAGTTTGTTTTGTCAAGTCACTGCATCGTCATCCTTCTCACTATTGTTTATCCTTCCCTGACCATTAAGCCATTGCTTTGTTCAATTCTTGATTGATAGTTCTCAGTGGGTTTTCGAGTTCTGCTGACAGGGACTCCCATCCAGAACAACCTGCAGGAGATCTACTCCCTGCTGAACTTTATTCAGCCCAGCCTCTTTCCAGCAGATGAGGCAGACCACTTTGTTGAGTCGTACTCTCACATAGAGAATCAACCTGCTCTGGGTATGAAAGACATCACCATTATTACTGTCTAACTATGAAATAGTTATTCAATTATGTAGCATAGTAATCATGTAACAAGTTATACATTAGATATTGTTACATCAGTAATTCAGGTCTCCCATGGTCATGGACATCTACATAGCCAGAATCTTTGGAAATGTAATGTCAATTTGTTCATGATATGTTTTCAGCTGGTCAAGTGTAATGGGACAGCTGGGAGATCTAGTTACCTTTTGAAGGGGTAATTACCCAAATTAAGAATATAATGCTTACCTAAGTTTCAAGTGATAACTATAGCTATTCAACAAAAATGTAACATAGATGCTGACAAATATTGGTTGTGATATATGTCATGGAAAAGTCATGGGGCCTGATCAGTGAAAATGTGTAGGAGTCCTGGTAATTGCTTATTACATTGACACTGGAGTTCGGTTGGTTGCTCTTCGGTTCACAGCTGCTGAGCTCCAGAGTGTCCTGGAGCCCTTCCTGCTTCGTAGGGTCAAGTCAGAGGTGGCTGCAGATCTACCCAAGAAGACAGAGCTGGTGATGTACCATGGCATTTCAGCTCTGCAGAAGAAATACTACAAAGCCATTCTGACGAAGGACCTGGGTAAGACTTCTGAAATATGTATATGTGCAATGCTGCTTTATTTAGCTTAGAAAGCATACTGATGTGGTTCAGCATGTTACTGGTGAGTAACTCAAATATGTGATTGGTGATTTGCAATGCTTGAATGAGGAGCTTGCCTTGAAAAAAAGCTTGCCTCAGAAAAATACCTCTCATAATTCCTCGATTTGTTTTCAGAGGCCTTTGGAAATGAACAGGGCAACAAGACTAGGCTGCTGAACGTCTTGATGCAGTTGAGGAAGTGTGTTGACCACCCATATCTCTTTGACGGTGAGATGTGGTTAGTGATAAGGACTAATCATGGTTATTGCAAGTGGTATATGAAAGTGTAAACTTTGCATGACTCAATCTCTTGAATGATCGCTTGCCTAGGAGTGGAGCCAGAGCCCTTTGAAATGGGGGAGCATCTCATTGAAGCCAGTGGGAAACTTTGCCTTCTGGACAGCATGTTGGCTTACCTGCACAGAGGGTCAGTCACTCTCCATTAACTAAGGGTGGCAAATATGTCTTTCTGAAAGTTTGTCGCACCAAATGAAGAGAATGTGTTGAGTAGTTTGGCATGGTACTTGCCTCCACCAGGTGGCAATATAGGCGCTGTCCCGCTGCTGCTACATCAGACTGCTAGCCTTGTGATAACTAGATTACCACATGAAGCAATACTAACACAGTGCGCTATATAAATGAATAGATTGTTGATCACTTGTAGCAGTTTACTGAAATTTTAAGCATGTATTTTTCCTGAAAGCAGTGGTTGTCTCTTTCAGTGGCATTTTATTGAAGCACTTTTGAAACATGTCAGGTGTTAGTCTGATGTTTGCCCTACTCACGTCACAGCAAAATTTCAAAGCAGAAAGTGTGAAAGTATGACTCAGGTGTAACACCGCTACTGTTAACTTATATCAAACACTATGATATGTGACTTTAGTGGTCATCGGATCCTGCTGTTCTCTCAGATGACAAGGATGTTGGACATCCTGCAGGATTACATGGAATTCAGAGGTGAGCGAGGGTAAACAGGAGGGTATCTTGGACCTATCCTAAATTTCCAATTTTATTTACTTAAACACCAGGCCTTTAATAATAGGCTGTTATTAGAGACATGCCAGTATTTATTTTGGCAGATCCACAGTACTCTGTATGCCTAAAGTGAATGTATCGGTATTCATTATTGGTAACTTACCAAAAGGTTACCACAACATGTTGGCTATCAGTCTTGCAAACAAAGCATCAGTGCATCAAAACGTAATGGAAAAAAAACTCCCAAAGCCACAAAAGCAAGTCAAAAGCAGCAGCGCTGTATCGTGGTCCAAGCAGCAGTAGCTCTGTTTGCGTAATGAATTTCAAGGCTTTCTCACCACTACCTGTATCTATGGCAACGAGATAAACATGTGTTCCACTACATGCATTGTCTCTTTTTGATATTTTAGTCGTTTTAATAATATTTTAGGCTAGAGTATTGTATGAATTTCAACTCCTTTTTTGCTTTTATTGGGGACCAGCCTTTATTTACACAGACACAATACTCCCTGGCTATTGGTAGACATTCAGTTACTATTTTGTTTCATTTGAAAGAAACAGTTCTTGTGAAATTGCATGTCTCCAATATCCAGTTAACCAAATGCTTCAGTCAACAGGTTTTTACATGTTGGTACATTTCACTTTACTCCTTGCCAAATCCTTTTGAAACATGCCAAAATGCCGACACACTTCGAATTTCTGAGTAGTAGTAGTAGTAGTAGTTTTGAGAACACAGAAGCAACCATTTACACTATTTTTAAAAATAAAAATAAAAAGACAATCATCATAACTTCCCACATTAAAATATTTAAGTTTTTTGTCATTGATATTTGTGCTTGTTATTTGTTTGCACATGATAGCCACATATTAGTGCTGACTAAAACTTTTCCTTTCAGGATACAGCTATGAACGTCTGGATGGGTCTGTACGGGGGGAAGAGCGCAATCTAGCAATCAAGAGCTTCAGCAGCAAGGATATCTTTGCCTTTCTGCTCAGCACTAAAGCAGGTGACTGAAAGCCAAAAGTTTAATTTTCTTATGTTTGCTTATGTTTTTGTCTTTAATTACACATTTCTTTAAGTACATTGGGTTAAACTGAACATCATCGGGAATGGATGATGTTCAAATTGTGAATGTTATTGTTTTAGGGATGCATGATTGATAACATCAATTGCTATTTATTTAAATATTTCTATTTAAATATGACCTCTATAGAGACATGTTTTTCCCCTATTGAATCTTTTGAAAATTAAAATAAATCAAGTGCTAAAAGTTCTGCTTGAGGTTAGGTCTATTTGTATTTTTAATTTAGAAGTCACTTTTTTGTCAGGAATTCTGCACATCACAAACATATCTTGTTTACTTCTGCAAGTACCGTAGTTTCTTGATATATGTATATTTTGCTAGGACGTAATAAAATGTCAGTTATCATCCAATTCATTGTGTCACTCTACTGAGTGTGCTATAGATAATTGTTTATGATGTTTGAAGTGACAAAGTGCATCTGCTAAACTGCATTTTGGAAAATTCTAGATGAGAAAAGTAATTTTGTAACCCACGCCATCACTGTGATTCACCTTGCCTGCATCTCTACATCTACAACAGGGTTCACAGAGGTAGCTGAGAGAGGAAAGGGGCCTCCGATCGCACAGAGATAAGAGTTGTGGCAGGATGACACTCATAAATAAGGCCAACACCTCTTACAGTTTACAGTCAGGCACAATATGAAAGGAGGGAGAAAGATACCTAATTTCCCATCACAGCCATTCTCTTTCTGCGTACAACTCTGTATGGTAGATGCTCTATGAAGGCATCATGCAATATATAGTATATTATCCTGTTATTCACATGGAATGATGAACTCTTTAAGGCGTGTGAATAAAAAAACAGGATGTGGTTTAGGGCGTGGGCTGTAGGTTCCTAACTAGCTGTCTTTGCAGGGGGAGTGGGAATGAACCTTACAGCTGCCGACACTGTCATTTTTATGGATAGTGACTTCAACCCTCAAAATGACTTACAGGCTGCTGCACGCTGCCATCGGATTGGACAGAACAGGTAACGTTGAAACATTACTCCAAGCAATGCAGTATTTTGATTGTCAATAGGTACAGAAATATTTACTGTTCTTTTTGTCACTGTGACTTGTAACAGGCCTGTGAAAGTGATCCGCCTTCTTGGAAGAGACACTGTGGAGGAGATAGTGTACTCTCGAGCTGTATCCAAGCTGCACCTTACCAACACTGTCATTGAGGAAGGACGCTTCTCTTTGCTGGACCAAGCCCAGTCTGCTGTTGCAGGGCTCCAGGTTGGTAAACTTTGAAACTGCACCTATCTCACACAACCACTGTCCCCTTATGTATACTCTTTGAATGCTGCTGCCCTCATTTCCTGTGTGCGTGTCCCTTTTTTCTTATATTGTGGCATATCTAGTCATTTCATTTTCACTCTCCACTCATGTTTTCTGCCCCCCACAGTTAAGTGAGATCTTGAAGTTTGGGGTAGATAAGCTTTTGTCATCAGACGAGAGCTCTGTACAGGATGTGGACCTCGGGAAGATCCTTGGTCATTCACGTGACGGTCATTGGGTGGCTGAAGAGGATCCCACCTTACTCAGAGGGGAGGAAGAGGAAAAGGATTCTGGATCTGACGGGCAGAGTATGTTGTAGGGCCAAGTGACTATATTAAAGTCATGAATCACCATACACAGTGACTACCTTTACATGTACGTAATATTCTGCTGTTAACGTGGTTAACAGCTGGTTGGGCTGTCTCATATAAATGTCATAACTCTGTTAGAATAACCCTTGTAAGCTCGTACTCAGAAGCCCAGTTAAGATGCCTGGCTTACTCAGATATTAAATGGGTTGCTGAGCATGTAAACATTTTACTCCTTTCACTTTTGGTTGGTTTATGTGGCCGTCTCTAAACTCTTGGAGTTATGGGTACATGGAGCCACATGGAGTTATGGGTACATTTTGATGTCAACAAAAACATCACACAGATTACCTATGAGATCAAGTAACCTACTAGTACTTAGTCAAAGAGGGAGAAGGGGGTAGCTGATGGCCAAACCTTTTCATACCTTTGTGAACGGACTACAGGTGGAGGAATCTTCTATTAAATGGTTTATTCATGGCAGCAGGGAGACTCAATCGCAGGGTATCAGAGGTTCATGTAAATGGCTTAACCCGAATAAGACTGGAGTCTGTCGAGTAGCCGGGTTACTCTGCATGTAAATGTAGCCACTGACTGTACTCACCACTGCGCTGTCCTGTCCCCCAGACCACATGTACTACTTTGAGGGGAAAGACTACTCAAAGGACCCCAGCTCAGAAGACCAGAAGAGCTTTGATCGTCTGCTGGAGGAGCAGCTGGCTGAGATACAGGACGCCGGTGGAGAGGGACGGGCTCTACGACACAATGCTGGCGTAAGATTATGTCATCTCCACTCACTTGTCAAAGATATATCTGTCAAGACATCTACGTAGACCAGTGTTTACCCTACCTTTGCATAGCTAGGGTGGGACGCCCTGCCTAAGAGGAGATAACCCCCGCCTTTAAGAGTTGAGTGACTCAGTGGACTCATAGTATCACATGGTGTTTCAGAGGCTTTTGCACTCTGCTGGAGGTGATTGTTCGGTTAGATTGGTAGGTGGGTTGGAAAGCCTGTTTCTGCCTCTGTTTCCTGTGTTGTAAATTTCTTTATCTCATCTCACTATCTAGAGCTGGGTAGAATCATCTCTGTAAAGTCCTTCGAGGCATGTTTTTGATGAAGGGCTATATAAATAAACTTGACTTAACTTGCACCCTGGCACGCTGAAATGCAGCTCTAGATGTGTATGAACACAAAGTTTGCATTATTTGGATGGAACAGCAAATGCATTATACTTCAACAAATAAAGTTCAACAGATTGTAGGGCTACATCATTATGGCTAAAAAGATAATACCAATAATTTTGCTAGATAATGTGGTCATGATTATTAATCCCCATCATTGGTGTGAGGAACACTTTTGTCAAGATTGTAACTACAAGAGACCTGAATGAGATGTTTTGGTGTTTCTGAAATGCTAATATTCTAAGTGATAAGTGTTGATTATGGGAATCAAAATTGCTATGTACAGTTGTTTATATGTGGTTAACTGTGCAGCCCTTACTGACTGTTTTGGTTTTTGGGGCGCCAGGTATCACTGTCTGGGCCCCTTGGGGCTCCATTGAGGAAGAGGAAACCACTTACTGAGGATGAGCTGGAGCTGAGGTGTCAGAGGAGACAGGAGGCTGCGGCCAAGAGAGCCAAATTACAGGAGGACATGAAGAGGAAGCAGCAAGAGCAGAAACACAAGAAAAAGTAAGGATACATTTTGTATACAAAATGTATATAATGGGATGAGGACACTTGATAACTCCAATGACGTACTGTACCCACTCTCACCCACCCACCATTCCTCTAACATCCAAGTTAGGTTTCTACATGGGCACTCACCCAGAAATGGCACAAAGGCTAGTTAAATCAGATTCTGTGTATAGGTAGATATATTACTGCTCTGTAGATGGAGGACAGTAGAAAGTGATTGTAAGAGATAAATAATACATAATGGGTAAGACTTAACCCACTGACCAAGAGTGCCTCCGACCTAAGCTATTGTACATTATTTGGTGTCTTTGTTTTTGTTTGCCATGCAGGATGGCATGGTGGGAATCCTGTGGCTACAGATCACTGCGCCTACAGTCTGTGGACAGTGAAGAAGAGGAGGAATCTGGTGATGACACCAGCATATGCTCCACAGACTCAGACCACACTGCCATCCACTATGTTTTGGGGGATGTTACCCACCCTCACGCTGCTCAGGAAGATGCTGTCATAGTCCACTGTGTTGGTATGGATTACCTGGAACACCTTGTATGTAGCACAGAGAGAGAGAGATGAACAGAAGGATAGTTGTAGAGCAGGACCAAATGCCTCGGTCCTACTGCACCGACTTATTGGGAAATTGGCTCATTGGAGTACCACCAAAATCATCTCTTGAGTCTCTGGTAGATATCTCTGTCCTGTGCACATACTAACGCCTCAGCATATAGTATGTCAAGGGCGTCTTTTCTGCCAATCCTCTCGACACATAAAGGGTAAGTTGACCAATGGGCCAATTTCCCAGAAAGTTGGCGTAATCCTTTTAAGGCCCATTCTGATTGGCAAGTCTGGTGGTCGTGTAAGTTATTGCTATAACATAGCATGGTAACTACTTACCATGGTGGCACAGGTGTAGAGATCTACAGTTTCACTTAGGACCTGATATTCACTTTGAAATGGATCTTAAACAAGCAAACAGTGTGGTCACAGGTAGCATTGTTCTTTGACAATGGGGCTTTTCAAAGTACATTCATAATACAGTTGTACAGTATGTTTGTATCTATGATTGTATGTGTTCTGTATAGATGACTCTGGCAGGTGGGGTAGGGGTGGCCTATTCACAGCACTAGAGCTGAGGTCGGATGAGCCACGGAAGCAGTACGAGTTGGCTGGCAAGATGAAAGGTACGATCTGGTTTCACCAAGATTATAAAGAGAAATGCTCAACGTTTTGTGAAATGCATATCTATGACGTCCCCTGGTTGAGGTTTAAGTTTATTTTGAATGTGTCAATGCATCATTTGTTTCAGACTTGGACCTTGGAAATGTGCTCCTCTTCCCCATAGATGACAAACAGTCCAGACTGGATGGTCGAGATCAAGTAGGTGCTGTTTTAGTAAAAGCCTAGCTACACAAAGAAATGTCAGCAAATGTCATGTTTGCAGTAGTAATCATGAACAGTATGATGATTTTCATGTGCTGGATTGGGTTTGTTTAATATTAACCTGTGTCTGTCTCCGTCCTGTCACCTCAGTTGGCCCTCATAGTGGCACAGCAAAGAGATAAAGCAAATAACTTGTCGGGGATCCATCTCACTGCTCTGGATGAAGGTCTGAAGAAGATCTATACTGCGGCTAAGAGAAATAAGGGTACTGTCATGCATTGAACACTGAATAAGTGTTATTGGAGCTACATTAATGTCAGTATTTGTACGCGCTTTCTTGTCTCTTTGTGCTTTGTGTGCACATTTGTGGAGTGTGAATGTACAACAGTAATGAGCAGGCTGGCTTATAACCTGCAGGTCTGAGTCTGTTTATGCCACCCACACAGGATTTAGGGTGAGCATCATTTTGTGAGTGTGAGTGGGCAGGCAATTAAATGAACAAAGAAAATGCATCGAAATAGTTAACCTAGTAGATTATATTGGATTATTTCATTGTTTGATTTCACCTGTTGCATATGCCGCTATGACAGTCAGACAGCTATAACATTTCTCCAAATCATGAATCCAGATTTTGTTTATGAACTAAGACTGTTACTTTACAGCTCCTGGCTGTAGAGTATCTCTGCTTTTATTTGTTTTGGCAACTTTCCAGTTACACATGCACTAATGCACATAGGTTAGCATTTCTTCATATGAGAATGATTGCAATGTTTGAGCCTCCACTGATTTATTGATCATAACGCACAGCCTTGTGTAATAAAATCAAACTCTGAAACAACA
>CABFOQ010037003.1:0-10379 GCA_900660455.1 Gephyroberyx darwinii | reverse complement strand
GAGGCGGAATTCCCGAACGTCGGCAAATCCTTTGTGAAGCCGTTCGGGAGCGCGAGGGCGGGGCCCCGGCGGCCGAGACCCTTTGAAGTTTCCTTCTTATTTGAGTTTAAAGGCGGGGACTTAATCCAGGGGCGGTCTCGCAGTTTCCCACAGGGGCAAAAGGGGGCAAGAGAGTTGAAAATCTTCTTTTGGAGTCTGTGCTACCACCGCGAGCTCTGCCTTTCCCAATAACATTGCGAGGGTTGTTTTCAAGGCCTTGGTCCAAAGGCCTCTAAAGTGTCAGAGAGAGAAAGGGCGTGGGAGGAGGTACATGAAGCTATAGGGCTATGGAAATGCCTGTCAACCATAGTCATTTATCAGTCATCATGGTCAACTGCTGGTGATGGTAGGCTCACTAGGCTACAGTCTATAGGCAATTCAGAACACACACACACACACACTGTAATAGAAATGCTCTGTCCCTCTTTGCTGTCTCTCTCTCACACACACGATTTATCTTTATTTTAGGAGGTCTGTTTCATGTCTTGTAATCATCACTCACTCAAGTAATTTAGTCTATCACCCTTGCTCCAGAAAAGGCGAAATCAAAGGATGTTGGAAATTCTTTGAGGTCTGGCCAGACAAGTGGTTTGACTTGCAACCATCATGACACACACCACTGGTGGAGTTGGTTAACAATAAATACTGGTGCAGCCGTTTTTATGGACCCCCTTCCTGTCTGTTGATAATCTAAGTTCCACTGCTGTTTCATGAAGGAGTATGTGTGTGTGAGTGTGTGTGAGGCGGGGCGGGGGGTATACTATTTACTAATGGTGGAGTAAAATAGTCATCAGGGGCCAGGGTGCGGCTGCATTGCCGACCCCCTGGATCTCGGCCTGAGACACACATAGACTACAGACATACACCAGGAAACCTATAATTATAACCACATAACAAAATGTATTGTGGGAGTTTTTCTATATTGCCAATTAAAATTGGCCAAAACTAGGTTGATAGACCAGAGTTAGTCTTTGTATGTCTGTCCTCTGCATGTGTTCCCAGCTGCCCCTCTCCTTCCTCTGTGAGTAAAAAGCTGGCCTTTGAACTGCTCTGAAAGTGATCCATGCTGTATGGACGGAGCAGATGTGGCCTAACCTGATTTGGTTTCAACACTTCCCCACAGGAAGTTCACAGAGCCAGCAGGTCCTCCTTTGTTATGCTAGTCATCTTTCTCATTATGCCCGTACAGCCTTTAGCTTTTTTGGCTGGGCCATAGGCACAGCACCATACATTACCGTGATGTTAAATGTGCATGCCTGGAGATGTGGCACGTCCGGGGGAGACAGTAGGTGTTGCTTTGCATATAGCAAAATGGCCCAGCCATCACTAGGGACACCTGGTCTTATTTAAAAGTGAAGTTATTGCATTATCTTTCACTTTATTCTTCTGGCATGGTAGTCCCACACAATCAAAAGTGTGTCATCTCTCTCTTTATCTATGAAATATGTATCTTTTAGTCTTTATCCTAGCCATGGTTTATTGAGCATGCATAACTCTTTTTCAGCATCACATATTCATAGAATTACACACATTCACTACTGTACAGTTACAAAAGTTACATGTCTTGCTGTAAGCCACCTTGACCGTAGTTGCTGATGGAGAGGAGAGCGTTACTCATTCTTTGCTCATTTTTCTATTCCATCTGATGATTTGAACCAGCAACCTTCTGGTCATAGGCCTGTTTCTCCAATGTATATGTTTCTCCTATACCTCCTCTCAAAATTGATGGTTATATTTACCATCAAACACATTAGCCCATGTCTAATTTCATTCCATTCCAAACATAAGTTTTTAATTCTGCACCCAAGCCAGACAAAATATATCAATCCCATAGGCTTTGATATCAAATTCTTCCGAACCACATTGTGTCATATGTCCCTGTGTGTCTTCTCCTGTGGACTCTCCGTCCTTCTCATTATTATCATCCATTCATCCATCCCCGCTTATTTCTATTCAGGGTCACTGATGTTATTCCAGCGTGCATTGGGTGGAAGGCAGAGAAAATATTATATTATATTATATTATATAATATATTATTATTATTATTATTATTATTATTATTATATATTATTATTATTATTAGTAGTAGTAGTAGTAAGCCTACCTAAAGAGTGACAATACGGGCAATAAATATAAACATTGAAAATACAATATTTTCCACACCTAATGATGACTTTATAAATCACATAAAGTCTAAATGTACTATATGTACGATATAAAAAAGGCAATAGTCCAATCACAGACAAGCAGGGGCTAAGCCTAAATAGACCTAACTATATAAAGTATAGACAGTTCCTTATGGAGGCAATTCCTTATTGAGATTATCTCAAAACCCTTCATAGTCATTTTAAACTCACCAGTGAAACCAGAGTCACAAACTCTGGTTGGTTGGCTGGTTTTCAATACATTCAATGCAGCAGGAGTCTAAATAGCACGGATTTTTCAGGACTACAATTCCCATCTCCTGAAGAGCAACGTCATAACCAATCGCAAATGACAGTGTGCGACCAGTTCCGGGAACCAGGCGGAGATAGGAGCTGGGACGCAGCGTGGATATAAACATAAATTGCTGCATTTGGTGAGTGTATTTGCCATTTAGCCTATTTATACCACCACCAACCAATATCGAAATGTACACTTGTAATGATGTAACATTTATAGACACTCTTGTTGTGCTGTTTAACCGATATAGTGGATGTGTTACTAAGTTAGGCCGTGGTGGATGGGCGGTTTAGCTAGCAATGCAAATCTTTCATCCTCATCTCAGGAATGCAAATCTCATCCTAATGACGGACAGAGGCGGCTGTTAGCTTAGCTTGTTTGCTGCCTTGCTATAGTCAGAGAGGGTGTTAACCAGATAGTATTAATCTATAAGGTTTCGTTCCCTGGATTTAGTTATGTTTCGGGGATAACGTTAGTTTTAGGACGGACTGTTGGATGGAGCGCTTAACATTAACCAGCTAACGTCCGATGATCTCACGAAGCCATCTTGATGCCTTGATTTGTCAGGTTAGAGAGGCCAGTGTATAATGATAATTGTGGCGCATGACATGAAATCTTATCGCTACACGTATTCATGTTGGCTTGCTTTTTAGTATACTATCTACGGGTACTACAACGGCCACCAAATTCTGGATTGAACTACTGTATTTTTCATTTGTATGTTTGGCTAATTACTACTCTCTTCCTGGTCCCCCTGCTCAGGTCTGACTGGAGTTGTAATTGGTGACCAGGATGATTGACGTAAGGGCGTGGGCCGAGTATGTGGTGGAGTGGGCCGCCAAAGACCCCTACGGTTTCCTGATGACCGTCATATTGGCTCTCACTCCTCTCTTCATTGCCAGCGCTTTGTTGTCGTGGAAACTGGCCAAGATGATTGAGGCGCGTGACCGCGAACAAAAGAAAAAGCAGAAACGTCAGGAAAATATAGCCAAGGCCAAGAGGGCCAAGAAAGACTGAGGTCCTGAAGGTGGGATGAAGGGATGAGGGCAAGGAACAGGAGGGATGCTCGAGGCTCTCCTCCCAAAGGCACACTGCCCTCCCTTGTCCCAGCCCTACCATCAGCACAGGCCCACTATCCCTCTTGTCTGGGGTAGGAGGAGGGACATTGGCCCTATAGGCCCAGCAGTGCTGAGACAGACAGTACTGCCGGGAGGAGACTCATCCCAACGGGACTCTTGTCAGCAAGAGCACAGTGGTCATCTGTATAATCCCTTTCTATGCAGGGATCCACCGGTGTATTGCTGTGCAGCTGTTGCAGCACCTTGCATTCCATTTTTAGCATCAGTTTTGCTGATTTGATAATGTAATGAGCTTACTGGAATTTTTCTTCCAAGTCACTAGCAAAATGTCCAAATGATTTACTTTCTAATCAATAAAGTTCCCATGGTTGATAAGAAAATATAATTCCTTCTTTGTGTATTTAAGATTGGACGGATGAAAGAACAATCACTGCAAGTGGCTTTGTCAAATAATTCATAATACCTGACTCTGAATATGAAGTGTTTATTGCTAACTGTTAGTTGTCCCTTTCTTAGAAAACCTGATTTGTTTCTGGATTCTGTGTACTACCTTCTCTTGTGTATTTAGAGTACATAGGGTAGCATAATGAGTAAGGAGACCATCTTTCAACCAGAGCATCCAGGTTCACACCCTTGTGGCAAGTGCCCTGCTTAAGTCTCCTTGAACAAGACACTGAATACTGAATATAATATTTCCCAATGGGGATCAAAAAATAAATAAATCATATTGATGTATGATTCACAGCCACTGGACACCACCTCCATATTATGAACTGAAACATTTACACAGAAAATATTTATTCAACTAGAGTTGCGCTGCACCATTTTACACTGCATCAATTTATCTACATATAAACAATTCTCACAGCAATAAATATAAGCTTTACATTTGTCACATTCTTCCATAACAAGGAATACTTCATCTTTACAATGAAAAATGATTGTGCTCCAAGGGATATTTCACAAATACAACTGGACATATTTACTTTGGTTGTAACTGAATACCCCAGTCTCTCATTCTGACCAGCTTGAAATTGAAACATACTTTAGTTTTGTAAAACAATGATGTATCTGGTTAAGAGCGAACAGATCGATTACAACTAAGGTAATGACATTTTAATGGAAGAGATATAATGCAATATCCCTCTAAAGCTTGATACCGTACATTTCTCGATTTGGTGTACTCGATGACAAAAGAGGTACAACCCTATTAAGTTTTCTGTTTAGCTGTTTTTGCTTTATTAGCAGATCAAACATTCCCTTAGAGCTACCTTCAAATTGTCATCACTTGAGTCTATTTAGCTACAAGTATTTTCTTGTATATGTACAGATATATGAACGTCTCAATCTACTTCTTGGCATCAGGCATCCAGGAGCCAGGCTGGAATGTGTTTGCGGTGCTGGTGGGCTTCTCACTGATCTGCTGGTTGCCAAAGCTGGTGGCGGCTGCGTGGCCCTTGGCCACGGTCTGGGCGTGAGCGGCCACTAGACCCTCCTCGTACTCCTTAGCCTGTAGGGCCAGATCTCTCTCCTCCACCTCCCTGGCCTTCTGTTTGATGTGCTCCCTATTGTACTCATTCTTCAGCAGCTCCTACAGGTGGACATATACACATGCATGTTATATCGTGCAGTCTTGTGACACTAGTCTATCATCTACCAAGGCCCGCCGTGTTGTTGGAAATGTTGAGGTGGTGGTTGTTTTGAGGATTAGAGAAGTTGGTTTGTGACCAGAGGGTTGCTTGTTGTAATCCCCACACTGTCAGGCAAAGAACAGATAGTGAAATTGATTGAGTAATGCTTTCCCCTCCTTAAATAATTACCACTGATTTGTTATTGAGCAAGGTATTTAACCCCAACTGCTTCAGCTGCTCACTAGTCAAAAGTAGAAGACATGCAGTTGTCCTGGGCAGCTTCCAGGAACAAATGCGTGCAACTGCTGAGTGTGAAGTAGGGCATTCACTGAACAAAAGAGCAAGCGTGCTCAGTTAACCTATACTGGTCCAATAAACCATGTTTAAAAATGTAGTTCTTGGAAAGGATTGGTACACATGACAGGAGGCATTTGGAGTGTAAACAGCCATTCCAACTCATGGAAACAATTATAACCTGAACGTGGTCCACTGGTGGAACAGCCACCCACTGGAGCTACAGCTAGTGTCCAGTGATGTTAGCCTCTCCCTAGCACAGAGAGCCAAAAAGGGAGGACTGGGCATAATGCTGTTGTGTGTTGGCAGACCTAAAGGACTGGAAAAGAGAGGGGAGAGCCGTGGCCAAAAAGCCCTGCTTTGGGGACGGAGACAAACATACTGAGCTGCTTTTCCAGCCTGTTAATGACAGGATTTAATCCAATCAATTTATGTCGGCTTGGACCGGGAAGAGAGGGAGCGTGACAAGGGGTAGGGTAATGTGCTGGGAGTGAAGTCTTGGCCACATCAACACTGTCCAGCTGTCGATGGCTGCTATTGGGCAGACACAAGGCAGAAAATTGGAATAGAATGTTCTGGCAGTAGAGAGAGGGGATGGCATTGGCCACTGGCAGGGAGAGAGGACAGGGAGATAGAGAGAGCAAGAGAGCTGCCTGGGTATTGGCCTTCCAAGGGATTTCCTATAGACCCACATTTCACTGGCCAAATAATCTGTAGTATTCTCACATTTAAAGAGCAATAAACCCAGTGAGAGGTACACGAGGGGAAAACTGCACTCATTTGCCATTCCCATCTTATAGACTGCCAGAAATAAAACACAAAACAGAGATGCAGGCTTCTGCTGGCAAAAAGAAAGTAAACTAGGACATGGTGTCAGTGAGCCCCTTGTTCAGAGGCTGTCTGTGCTCTCAGTCTCACCATCAATGCACTTCAGCTGCAGTTTATTTTAACACCTGTCCCCCAAAGTTCCTGGGTTCTGTTGGAAACTGAGAGAAATCAAATCAAAGCCTTTCTTTCCATCTTTGCTTCTTTTCTCCCTTGTAACCAGTCCCCCAGAGCCCAACCATCACCACAGCGGGGAGGCTGGGGGAGACATACCTCGATGGAGGGGGGCTCCTTCCGTCTGCCTCGGATCCAAGCTGGGAGGAGGAGAGAGAAAAGAGAGTGAGAACACCCACACAAACATATGCTGCACAAACAAAACCTGCAGTCATATTGTAAGGTTGTAGCGATAGCATCACTCAGTTTCAGGGAACTACAGTAGCTTGGTGTAACTACAGAGTAACCGAGATAGTTGGGGGACCGTATGGAGGATTTGTTTTGTTTCATTACACTCAACTATGGGGAAAAGAAGCACAATGGTAAAACATGCAAGCTATACACATGGTATCAAACTCAAAAACACGTACTGCTTTAGTCTAGGCAGTGTCGGGCCAGTGGGTACTGCGTCTCAGAAGAGGAAGTGCAGATCTCTTTGATCTTTGAATTTAAAAGTGCACACTCTCTCTGTCATTCTCTATCAATACCTCTGTCCTTCTTCCTCCTCACAACCGTTCTCCCTGAGCAGAACTCGCTCTCTCTGTCATCCTCTTTTTCTTTTTAAGGAGCTCTATTTTGGCTGAGCTGGCTGCACGGCAGAGCAGGTTAAAGGCAGCCAGAAAGAGAGAGATTTTCTAACTCTTCCTCCAGCTAGCGCAGGGATTCTGGGCCTCTTTTATCCCTTCCTTATTTGCATCCTGATGAAAATGCATGAGGGATGGGGCGAAGCAGGATGAGGGGTTTAAGGTGGATAAAGCCAGTCGGAGACAGAGGGAACAGTATGTATCCAGTTGTGAGAAATTTGAAACACTGTTTTATGGTATGGTTGTATAACACCGGCAGAAGGCGTCTCTGAACAAACTCGTGAACATGCTTTCCCAGCCTCCGTCTCGCAGTATGAAAAATCGATGGATTAGTTGAGGCCCCGATAGATGCAGTCATGAATTTGTTATTCTATTTCATTGGTGCAGCACTTTGCGTACTCTGCTGGGTAGCTCTTTTGTTAACAAGCCATTTATCCATGTTAGTGATAGTCAAAGTATGTGGTGATGCAGCAGTCCAGACATACCGTCCCACTCCGATGGAATGCTGCCTTCCATATACTCATATTCTGTAGGATTGGCCGCCACTACCATCCGCTTGGCACGGACCATCCTTCCTGGGAAACAAAGCAAAAGAGAGTGAAAGACAGTGAGAGAGAGAAAGAGAGAGAGAGAGAGAGAGCAAGAGTGAAAGAGAAAGAGAGATGCTCAACAATGATCCATACAAAACACAAAGGAATACAAACACACACACACACACACAGCTACAGACAGACGCACAGACACACAAATACACAGAGGGATGACAGCGCTGTGACAGGCCATGGATGATTACCTCGTGGCCCTCGGGCCCTTCTCCTCAGATCTCTCTGAGTGGCTCCAAATCTGGGCTAAGCCTTTATGCAAATCAGTCCCCCCTAACCCACCAACCACAGCCCCCCTCACTGACAAGCTCTTCCAATCACAGCACTCTGGCTAACAATGCCCTCCAAAATCAACGTCAAGCCAAGCAGGAGACAAAAGAGGTCAGATATCACAGCGAACAGGAGAGGCACGAGCTGCGTGGAATATTAAGTGCTCCCTCCCCTATCTGTATACAGAACGCCGCTCGCTAGCAGCAAGGCCACCAATTATTTTGGTCGAATCTGCTGATTAGACGAGTTTGGCTGGCACACAATGACATGGAGACGGAGGCAGAGGGGGGACCCACAGAGAGAGAGAGAGAGCGAGAGAGAAATGAAGAGAGAGAGACAGAGAGAGGTAAAAAAAAAAAAAGACAGACAAAGAATTGTGTTCGGTATGGTCCTACAGAGCCTCTGACAGTGTTCACTCATGGCAACTGCTCTGTTTCTATAGTTTCTCCTCGCAGGTATTCGGACGTCCATCCATCGCTCCCATCCCTCTGAGAAATGATGAGGCAGGAAGGAGGAGGGAGAGGGGGGTGATGATGCATGGCGAACGTGGCTAGGAGGAGAGAAATGGATGGGCAAGGAAAACAACACGCTCCAAAACACAGACAATCTGTCAGGATTCCATCACCATCTCTCCGCAGCTGACTGGACATGGACAAATGGAGCCAACCACCTCTACGCACACCGCAGACTGATGGCCTTAATGTTTACTTCAGCTATAACAGATAGCTATGGCACAGGGATGGATGAATGATGGTAGTCTGAGAAAGTGCCAAAGTATGTGTACCCACTATATCTATATCCTGTTTCTTTTTTTGAAGTCTTTTTTTATTTTACTTTCCCCTATATTTATGGGAGGGGGTGGGTGTAGAGACTCTTTTTCCTTTTTCTGCTGATTTGTTTTGTGTACTCAGTGTTAACCAAAATTTTGACAAATAAAATATATATACAGTATAAGTATGTGTACTGGAGGCTCTGCTGTGCTTCTCACGTCTTGTGTTTTCACCTGTAAACTGCAGTGAAGACAGAAACAAATTTCTACAAACACGGACAAAATGTTTCCGGTTCTCTCCTGTAGTTATGTCTTATGAGGACAGATGTTCCATTCCATACTTTATCCAGCCTATATAGTAATCAGGTCAACTAATTAGGCTAGTATACCTCTGCTTTGGTTCCCACTAGATTGTCACTATAGAGAGTCATAGGCTCCGGCTCTCTAGCCGCCGTTTTATGATCTCCAGGCCTGACAAAACGCTGCATTTCCTAAATCCAACCTTATCAGCAAAACTGGGTCTCCAGCAATCTGTAAAATGCATCCTATGATCATTCTACTTGTTTATATGTATGCCTTAAAAAGTCTTCTGAGAGTGCTTTTCCTAGACAACCCCCAGGATAGTAGAACAAAAACAACTGCCAACAAACAAAAGGCTGTGTTCTCCAGGCGAAACCCACAAACACATTTAACAGGTATGCTAATTGTAAACAGATCGTATCCATATTTGCATTGGGTGTGGGTGGCAGCGGACAGAAATTGTACAATTATGATAGAGTCCCCACAAGCAATGTACTTAGCTACAGCTAATGCCTAACTAATAAGCATAGAGAGAGGCACCCACTCTTTCTCTCTCCCCCTCTCCTCTCTCTCTCTCTCTCTCTCTCTCTCTCTCTCTCTCTCTCTGCTAGGTTGCATCGCACCCTCTCCTCTGTCTCTCTCCAACATGGCTCTTCCTCTTGTCTCGTTGCTTTTGCAGCATGACTAAACCCCTTCCACCATGGCTTTTATCCTTGGATTTGAATAACAAATATGTACATATATTTGTGAAACAAGCCTGATCCTCCCACCACATCGGGAGGAGGCTTGTCAGTCTGAATGGGGGTGAATCTCGCTCTCTTGGTAAACTCTGATCTGGGACAACAAGAAAACACATAGACCAAGGCTACACCATTTTTACTACACCGGTTCAAAAGAAACACCTCCCTGATAGAAAAGAAAAAAACAAATTAGCCGACAGGAGCTGATCTATGAATCAGAAGTAGGCTAGATTAAAAATACTATTGCAACTTGTATCAACCTTACTTGAATTTGGGTTTATTCAAGGAGGCAACCATGCATGTAGGCCTAATCTAATGCAGCATTAACAGGCACGTTGTTTGCCTGATGATTTCTCAGCTTCAATAGTCAACATAGCCTTTGACGTTACCCACAGATCAGCTCTTATTCTAGGATCTTTGACACAGTCAGATTGGGAGTAGCCTGTCTTTCTACTTCAGAGCTGAGTGCTCTCACCTTTACTAGCCCTCCTTCTCCCCACCTCCCTTTACTTCTCTGTGTCTTTTGGGGCAGGGGGGGAGAGAGAGAGAGAGAGAAGCTCTCTATCTCAGCAGTCCCCCTTGTGACAGGTC
>CABFOQ010037001.1:0-11950 GCA_900660455.1 Gephyroberyx darwinii | reverse complement strand
CTGCAGGTGATGCTACCAATGTGGATAGGACAGGAGTTGGCTGAGGGGCTATGTCAGCTGTGTGTCAGGGAGAATACACTAGATAGCTGCTGCTGTGTGTGTGTGTGTGTGAGAGAGAGAGAGAGAGAGAGAGGGAGAGAGAGGCTAAGCTAGCTAACGTGTCACCGGAGAGCCCTCTGCTGTTTAAACCTACAACCATTCAACATGCCCTCTATAGTACCTGTTATTACAGGTTTGTTCTCAGCTCAATTTCACTTTAGATTCTCTCTATTGGGGTCGCTGCTAAACAGAAACCACAAATGTAACAATTGTTTGTAATCATGTTTGTTTTTGGTCATTATAATCTCACACACTTCTATAGCATGCATACACACACACACACAAACACCCGCAGGCATTTTCTCCTCACCCTCTCCTCCAACATGTCAGCCTTTCTCCAATGTACACAGATATATTTCCCTGAATATAGGCTCGCGGTCCCTGTGGGGGTCAGGAGAAAAGGAGTGGAGAGAGGGAAGGAGAGGAGAGGAGAGCAGTCACGTCCCATCGCTCCACATAGGGGGAGAGGGAGAGACAAAGAAATAGAGACAGCAGTAGAGGCAGAGATGAGGATGAGAGACGATGAGGGCGTTTACACACCGACTTGGTTGAGAGCAGCGACGTGAAACCCCGGAGCAGCGTCCGTCTGAATTCAGTTCATTTGGTCATACGAGAACACGGCAATCAGACCGAGACCTTGTCGGGAGGGACGTTTCTCCATACATTTCTAAACCAATCCCAGGAAATGGAGTAGACAATACACTTCAGGACACTTTTAACATGGTTGACCCCGGCTGGCAATAGGACAGAAACTTGAGGAGGTGATCATTAAAATGGATCATTCCCATTCATTTACTCCAAAACATCAACAATTGCGCATTTTCAATTCTTACCCTGAGAAAGCCACGGCTGCTGTTGTTCGGTCAAAGGCACAACAGGCAGAGAGAGAAAATGAGAAAGAGAATAATAAGAAATGCAGTTTCAAAAGAAAATGTGTGGGCTAGCTGAAAGCAGCCGCATGTAAAGTTAGTTACTTGACCCTCAGTTGACATGTGGACTGAGTTCTCACGAGACATTTTAGTATCTTTAGTTTGCCATGAAACAGAAAATTGATCCAGCAGGAAATGTCAGATGTCAGCTGGCATCCGCATCTCTCAACGCCAGTTTTATGCTCATTACTAGTCACAGATTTTCACCAGCCAGAACCAGGAACATTCATGGTACGGGTCTGCATCTCTAACCACTGAGCCGAGGAAACGGTTGCTCAGTTAAAGCAAACAGTTTACCAACTTTCATGACATAGCAGCAACCTCTTGAAAAGATACACATTTTTGGAATTGGCATGGCACCAACTATGCAGTGTTTTTAAAATACAGTAGACATGTTGTGTTTGGTTCACTTGACATGAAGGACATTTAAGTGATGTTTGTACAAATGGTTTCTGAGTTAAAGACAATTTTATTGTTTATTTATTAATGGTGACCATATCAAGTGGCCAATTTTGCCCAATTATAGTACTTACAGTGCAATATACCATATTCATGCTGATAAGTAAAACATTGAAAAAGCCTTAGGGAAAAAACATCAACATTGCAGAAAACCCAGTAAGTCAAATATGATTGGTTCCACCAAGACTTTGTAGCGCACATACAGCTCCATAAGTATGGTTATCATCTCTTAAAGGTACAAAATTAGATCTTTAACTATAGCGCCCCCATTAGGCCAATTGGAGTCATCCTCTCTGGGCCGGTCACACACACCAGTATCTATCATTGTGGCAAATTGCACGTTTCTGTCATGTACCATCGCATGGTAAATGCAACGATGGCCAATAATAAAGTATGTTTTTGTAGGCCACGCCTACATCATCCAATCACATCCTACCTTTGCGGTATGACTACAACTTAGCTCTAGAGTGTAGACACCAAAGTTTGTAACACATGGTTGACCTGATTTTGATATACAAACTTTGGGAATTTCTAGCGCCCCCTAGCAGACCGTTTGTGTAAGAGGCGCTGTTAGTTTTTCAGTAAATTCAGAATTGCAGAAAATCCATTATGAATAGCCGAAGTGTGCCAAGTCTCAGGTCTGTAGGATCAACCGCTGAGTTCTGGTCTTTTGAAAGGTTTTCCTTTTGACTTGTAGTTGTACCACCACCATTAGAAGTATTGTATTGATACTAAAATCCACACACCTCCTAAAGCAGCTGAACAATTTAAAGTTTGAGTGGAGTTGCTAGCTGAAAGTATGTAAGAGCATGTAGGAATAAAGAAACATAGATAAAGAAAGAAAGAAAGAACAACAAAGGTGCGTTGGCTTTCAGCGAGCCCACTAATAAATAGGAGTGTGTTCCATATGAGAATTACTCTTTCAAATGTCAAAAGATTAGATTCAAATATATATATATATATGTCCATATTATATTAGTCATGTTATAGTATTTCTGCTTGATGAAATAAAAAAATGAACTTGACGAAGAAGAAGAATCATTTCACTGACACCAACCCTTCATCTGCTTCATCGGCTTCATCTCACAGTCTGCTCTGGTTGTCTATTGCTTTGAGAGCAATGCTGCAGTGTGTGGGACTGTGGTCGCACCTGAGCTATTCTAATTGGAAAATTGCGACTGACTTGAGTTGCATAAGTGGTATAAGTGGTATATCAGGTGTTAAAATGGAGAAAGCTGCGCCTGTTTGCCCATGGAGGTAAATAGCCTCTTACTAAATCGGGCCCTCAGGTTTGTTTGGCTAGATGAGATCCCAGCAATCACCCTCAAGTTTGGAACAACACAATTACACAAGACCTTCTTGAGATCGAGGTTTCTTGGTACGTTTCCAAACCAACCCACGTGCAATCCAACCCAACTACAAGAAGAACTGCACTTGAAATGAGTCTAAATATCACAGAAATGTGTTTAACAGGAAAATCTAAAATTTTCACTGTTGTTTAACTTGCTGGCATGTCAGCAGAATTACCTGTTTCTACAAACCGTGTAAAACTAAGTGAAAAGGTATCAATAATGTATTCAGAGTCTATGAAAAGCGGGATAATGGGTACTTCCTACAAAACTCAGCTGATACTGATGAGGGAAAAGACTGCTCCCATGTGGATTTTGTGGATAAATGATTGCCATTTTGCCATGTGAAACCATTATGATGGAGCATGTTGAGGAGGAGGAGGAGGAGGAGGAAGGACACACTATGCAGGGATGGATGTATGGTCCAAAGAGGACAGTGATAGACTGGAGGAATTGCTACTAAGTATGGAAACAAAGATCCTCTGGTCAAAGGTCGATTGACTCAGTGTTTTTTCATAATGTCAACGTATCAAAAATGAATGTAGCAATGCGTGTCCTCTTCGATCAAATCCGAAAGTGACATTTAAAATGTGTATCCTGCGTCTCAACTGATACGCTATAGATCACTATAGATTATTTCTGGCTTGTGAAAGTTGACTGAGAACATATCAGCCTGAAAATGTTGGTCTAAATCTAAAGGGTTAGGAGAGTAAGGTATAGAGGAGGTTAGAAAGAAAGGAGAGATATAGAAAAGAGGAAAAGTCAGGCCTCCACTCCGCTCCTACTGCCATATTTCTTTTAGTTTGGATTGTCTTTTACTTTGTGTTATGTCACAGCCTCTCTCCCCCTTATCATTATCTCTCTCCATTCCCCTCTCGTCTCTCCCTTCCTCCCATGCTCTCTCCCTCCCCCTCTGCCTCAGAAAGAGAGAGGATCCAGAAATAAGGCCATAAATAAGAAATCAACGGCCTTTTCTGTCCTGCCGCATTACAGGCTTTTGACGTATGCTTTCTGCAGTAGTATTACTCACCAGTCTCAAATCAATGCACTAATCTTTCCCCCCCTGCTAGATTGATTTCCTTGGCAATGGCGGCGGAGCAGAGAGCTGCAGAACAAATCTGTACACTGTAGGCCATTTTCTAAATTCTAGGAAAGCAGTGGTAAATAAGGAAGGATGCTCAGGTGGAATGTTAAATACGATACCCGATGCGCAGGAGGCAAAGAGGTGTCACGACGTAGCGTTTCTGATTTTCTGTTTCGGTACCTCTTCAGATTACAGAGTTAATTGAGGAATTGGATGCTAAACAGGAGAACGTTTATGGCTGACTGTGGATATTAACCTCATGCACATGTGCAAAAACTGATTTGTAACAAAAATCTGATCTCTTATTTTGAAGGATTGTTGAGGCAAACCCAAGAGCCCGTCTATGCTTTGTTTAAGCAGGCTCTTGCCAGTCTGCTACTGGAGTACTGGCTTTTCAGTGCTCGTAGAGTGAACCTTGAATTTTCACTTTTATGTGATTTTGAATGTGCAACTTGTCTTTTTCATCACTGATGCTGTTTTACTTTGTTGGCCAGGCCTCCCTTGGAAAAAGATTTTTAATCTCACTTGACCTACCAGTTTATATAAAGGTTAATTTAAAATACTCTACCCACTCTTCACAGTAGTGGTATCTATTTCTGCATTGGTTAGTTTTGATGGTCCAAAGGGTTTATGGGAAATGTGGTCTTAATCAGTAAATGGTAGCACTAACAATAGCTACCACTGGTGTGAGATAGAGACGACCAATCGTCTTGACCGTGGTCTTATTTATTTATGGTAAATATACCAAGGTATCACAATCAACTTAACAATCAGATATTGATATTTTAAAAATGCTACATGTAGCACCTTTAATGGAACAGAGGCCTGGGTGAGAGCTGAGTGGTTGTTTGCTACGCTGACTCATCACTGAGGTTGTCTGCAGTCTGCCCTTCCCTCTCAGTCCAGCCATAGCCAGCCTGACCTCTGAACCCTCCTCCCTGTGTGGCGCTGCAGTGTGTGTGTGTGTGTGTTTGTTTGTGTATGTCTGTGTGTGTGTGGTGTGACAGTGAGCAGATGAGGTCTGACTGAGGTCACTGTCCAAGAGACTGCTCACCTTCAGACAGACAGTGGGCTTGCTGGCTGTGCAACAGGTCAGCTGGAGCACACACACGCACGCGCACACTCACTCACACACACACACACACACACACATTGTGCACTGACCTTTACTTTCTCCTTACGCTAGCTGTAGAGCAATAGGCCATAGACAGAATAGAGAACAATATCTACAGATAATAGAAGTGCTGAGTTGCCCTTTGCCACATGTGTATTTGGTTTGTCAGTGGTGTGTTGGTGTTATACAGCCACCATGACCTCAAGTCGAATTTGTTGAAGATGAAAAATCATTATGAAATCTTTTCTCTATTATTTTGTTATTTATTTGTTTTTGATAGTTTTACTATTACCTATTGTTACGTTTTCTGCAAGGAGCACCAGGGCTCCTAAGCTGGGAAATGTAGAAACACTCTAGGAGTAAAAATTACAATGTTTACTTCCACGTCTTGTTTGGAAATGCTTTGTGTGGATTTTTGTTTACAGCTTAACCAGCTTGGAATATTGAATAATAAGGACTGGTTTAAAGATAAATTGCTCGGCTGAATTTCTCTAGACAGAAAAAAAGAGTCCACTATGTATCACAATTCACGCTGCAACAGCAATATCCTGTCGATTTTCATCTTTCACAGCTCTAATCTGCGTAAGGTATTTCACGAATAACAGGTGGACAAGCAGAGTAGTCCACCCTCCATTACATCCTGATTACAACACATAAATCACCACCACAATTAAAAGGCACTCTGTAGAGCGCAAACCTCTGCCAACCTGCAACACTTGCAAAGCTGCAGCCTCCGTAACAGTTTGGGATTATTTATCGTTTGTCTTTTGGGTTTGTTGGACCTTGTCACAAGCACTTGAATGCAGCATGATAGTTACGGCTAAGAAAAACACTAATCATCTAAAGGCGTAATTCCCAGATATGTATCATCACTACAATCTTATCAACTGATCCTTGGGCCAAGGGCTATGTGTCCACCAAATTCCATCTAAATCCATTTACTTTTCTTGGATATCTTGCTACCACACAGACAGACGGTTGGCAGAGCTAATGATGCTTAGCCATTACAGAGAACAATTCACAAGTGCATGGGAATGCTGCAGATGCTGCTGGTCAACCAAACTATTGGTTTGAATGAAATCAGCTGTTTTGTCTATCCATCTCTGTACAGTGAACATCATTATCATCGGTTGGAGTAATATCTAGTGGAGGATGTTCCTCCTCGGATTCCTGTACCGGATGAAAGTAGCTTTAAATACTCCTAATCTCAAAGTTAATGTACTAGTTGGTTAGTCAAGCTAAACTCCAGAGACGAAAGATTTTCTGCTCACATACACATCACATCTTTCGTCACACCTTATTTATTGTGTGAGCACTGTAGAACCCTGTGCTTCATTTTTAATGTTTCCTGTTTAAACTGATAACAGTGATAAACCTCCATCCAAATCATGAAAGCTTTTTGCGCTTGCTGTTCTACACACCCGGTGTCTGGGAAAAATCCACAGGAAATGATGCGTTTTACATTTCTGCTTTGTTATAAATAGAAGAAGGAAATGGGCAGCGATAGCCACCATGGCTGAACTGACAAAGAAAACCTACAGAAACAGTACTGGACACACTGTTTGATTGACAGGTCATCTCTGGTGTAGTGCAGAAACACCACAGGGATGAGCTTAGTACCAAACATCTTCTGTAAAAGATGCTATACAAAACATGTTATATTATTGTGTAATCTATATTATTGTACTTAATTACTGCACTAGTACCTAAAATCTTCTCCTTCTGGCAGTGTATGCAACATCCTATCCAACTAACCCTAACCCTTATAAGGTGTGAATTCTGTGTAATGTGTAAATGAAGTATAAACCAGGGCAAATCCCATATGCATGTGATGTCCTTGGCCAATACAGTTGATAGTAATAGTGTTGTACCACCGAGAAATGCAATTATCTTGCAAGGGGGCCATTTCCTATAAGAATGAGACTGGCCATGGAATAAGCCGATCAATATGTCAATTATCCTGGCTGTGATTTTATACAGAGCACATGATTAGCACAGCAAGCTGCCAGGCAGTGACTGTACTCCCAATAAAACCCAGTGAACTAATGCTAGCTGATGCCAACTTCACTACCTGCTGTGAGTGGGGGTGAATCAGTCACAGTGTTTGTATCAAGATGACAGACGCTGTTAACAGTGAGAGTAGAGCCAGCTAGACATACTGGGCTCTACTTTCATGAAATCAATGGCACACGGTGCCAAGCAAAGGAGCACAGCACAAACGCATAGGGTGTGGCCACTGATTTTTGGTAATTTGGTGTATTAGGAGGAATCCATTATCAGTAGGTGTAGTGAGCCTATGGCCAATCAAATCACCTCTTTTCCTTCCCTTTAAAATGCGCTCTGACAATTTGGTGATGGAAGAGAACAGCCAGAGTCCAAGAGGAAACCGATGTCCTTGTGCGCAAGGTGCAGAATCACCATGAGTGGCCTAGTTAACCAATCAGCAAGCCTTTAATGAAGAAACTAATTTAATGGAGATGTTGACATTTCCTTCCAACAGCTTTGATGTCTGACACCTTGACACCAAAATGCGCTGCTTGATCGTCACCAACATGCCTCCTACTGCGCCTCTCCTCCCACTTTGGTGCAGTAATCGTCTCAGGATGGGCTGCCAGAACAAATTACATGCTAGAATACATTATGAAAGGTCATCCAAAAAATCAGATATGAGCAGCAATTCAGAATTGTGCATGAAGGCCTGCAGTTTTTGCACTGGAAAAGAATATGTGGATATGATAGGGTATCAGTACCACACTGCACCCATGGTGGGCTTTTTATGGTTATAGCAAAGCATCACTCTCAGCACTCTGGTTCTGCAATATTTAGCAGTTGCCATCCTGTTCATCTGCAGGTATGGGAAGAATGACGGCACCCCAGCACTGTTTGATACTCTGCCAACACTAAATATTTTTGGGTGGCTTACCAGCTCACTTCTAGCATTCCCCATTTGGAAAAAAAAGCATGGCCCCAACATAATGGGACATTGTGTAAAGCGCTGGTGTGGATATGACATGGTACATAAGTGCAGTGGAAACGAAAACTTCACCCAACCATGTTTTTTGTTTCTACAGATGACAGCAGAGGCCATTCTTCGTCTGGTCAATGACCCTGTGCTGCCTTTCTACCCCCTGGACATCGCTCTGGATGTACAAAACAAACTAAAAGGTAACAGTGATGAAGATGATTTATGATAATGGTAGTTGGTTGTTGGGATGTTTTATGACAATGACCATGACCTTCTACAGAGGCATTTTATTATTTGACAAATAATAGTGGTGATGTCATTCTGTAGACAGCGATGGAAATGTAAGGCATTTAATAATTTTAGAAGCCAGACTGGTGAACATTTTAGAAAAGCTCCCGTCTGCCGTCTCCCTCACCTGCCCTTCCCCGGCTGGAAACACACGCAGTGCAAAAATCAACAAGCCAAGCTGGAGGACGAAGGAGACACCACTGATGTGACTTCTCAGACAAAACAATTCCAATTTGATCATTTGAACTTGGTTTGGATTTAAAAATGGCGACATTAACCAGACTAATATTTTATTTCGCAAACTTTGCAAACGGCGTGCGTTGGCAAAACGTGGTAACACAAGCAATCTTTTTGGTCATCTGAACCATGGCAATTGTGTTAGAATGTGTGCAATTGTTCAAAATGAGATGCAAAACCAAAATGTCACTTTCCTTTGAGGTAAAGTAAGATAGGAGAGCAAACGATGGAATAATAGAACACACAAAGGACTTGCTGCCAATTCTATGCAGTGGAGAAATAGATATGATGATGACTGGAAGCTAGTGAGCCTCATTCCTTCCTGATGAGCATACGGGAGAGCTGCTTGCCCGTGGACTGAGAGAGGCACTAGAGACCTGGAGACTGAGAGAACGGCGCATGACCACAGATAACTCAGCCAATATGCTGAAGGCCACAGTCCTCAGCGGCTTGATGAGATTACAGTGTTTTGGACATCATCTCCATCTGGCTATTGGTAAGTCTGAGTAGCACGGAAACTCTAAATGAATATACCAAGGATTTCATGCAGATCCTAGGCAGATGGGACCAAGAAGAGATTTTCTTTAGCTGAGGAGGCATCCGCTTTTGCAGTCTCTTGTCAGGACACCACATGCACCACATGCACCACATGCGAGTTATTTAGCAACTCATGGGCTAGCAGCTAATTGCGAATGATATTATGGTGATGATTAGCACCCCTTCAAGCAGAGAAGAGGGGACTAATCAGTGAAATCACCTGCTGTAGTCTTTGGTTGGACTGAAAACCTGCATACTCCTGGCCCTCCTTGGGACATGGTTGAATAGCCCTGCTGTCTTTTTTGATGTGCTTGTACCAAAACCCAATAAAAACATTTATAGAAAACTAATCATAAATCTGGAGAGCAATACATCAGTGTTTCTTGTCTAAAGCGTGTTCTCAAGCTCTTCGATGACAGGCCTTGAAGGTGACAGAGGATGACCCAGACCTACAGAAAGATCAAAAGGACCACTTTGGATTATCTGAGTGACACATTTTCAGATCCTGCTACAGACAACCTGGTGGACATGGCATCATTTCTAGACCACCTACATCAGCAATGACAGGACTTCATTAAAACCCAGATCAGAACTGGAAAGACAATACCTAAGAACCTACCACACCACGGACAAAAGCTGATTAGAGGAGCAGCAGATCAGGTTAATCGGTAAAGCTGCTGCAGATGGTGAATACAGACAATGAGTCAGACCCACTGGACTTGTGGAGATCCCATGAGGTCAGCTTACCTAGAGTGCACCATCTAGCACATAAATACCTATGCATCCTCAAATACCTAGGAAGATGGGAACGATGTGGCATGATAGAGCGTCAGTCAAGCCTGAAACTGATGTAGACAGGTTCATCTTTCTGACCCAGAACCTGTAGCAGCGCACAAGGCAGAAACATTGATAGTGAGCTTACAATTCAGCCACATGTACTTTCAGTTATTTGAGTTAATTTGTTTGTAGTTTGCACATTTAATACGATAAACTACCTTTTTTTCATTTTGCATGTTTGCAGGAACATAACTATCTGTATAGTGTCCAGCTGAAAAGGTTACCATTCCTAATCTCTGATAAAACACACACAGAAAGTGCGTTCTATAATATTCTACAATGTTTTGTTGCCTGTTTTGGTTCAGTTCCATTTCAGGTTGACTTAATTGTAATAAAACAATCAGAACAGAAGAGAAAGCCTATTAAACTGCCGAAAAAGTCACTTACTTGCATCTCCTGGAGTCATACACTACCTGAACAAGACCCTAACCGGAGAGCCAGGTTACTAATGCTAGTGCATGTAAACATAGTCACTGATGGTGATGATGATGTCCATGATGATATTGGTTTGGACATGATAAACATACCCAAAGGTAGAAAGGACAGTTATGATGATGATGATGATGATGATGATTGTGACAATGATGTGATGATTTTCCCCTTATTGATGTCTTTGTCAGTACTTAAAGTTTGCAGCCACAAGAGTATTGTACTGGACACTGTACAGAGCACTGCAGTATATGCAGTACAGTGTGTGTGTGTGTGTGTGTGTGTGTGTGTGTGTGTGTGTGTGTGCACGTGCACACCGGCTGCTGTCTTGGACTTTTATGCAGTGGGATAACTCTTCACCACTGTCCGGCCAGCCAGCTGGAGCATCAATCCCTAACACACATTCGCACATACACGTGTCCATACACACGAAAAGCAGAATAACCTGCCATGCACACACACACACACACACACACACACACACACACACAGCCCTTTCCCCTTGCTTTCTCTCCCGTAACAATGATTTACTGTGGGTTCATCTGTTTAGCTGAACGTATCGATCTCTTCTCTTATGCCTCATGATTCCACAACACAGTAACCTTGATTCCCACATTTGTAGAATTCAAATCAAGTGGCCGCCATCTGTCTACCTCCCCACTCCAACCTTGGACTCTCACAGCACAGCTCCGTCTTCCCTTCCTCTCTCCCACTCTCACTTTCTTAAATCTCTATCTCTTTCTTTCTCCCATTCTCACGCTCTGTCTGTCTTCCTTCCTTCCTCCTCTCTCTGTGCACTAGCACACCGATGAAAATGGCCGCAGAACCTGAATGCTAAACGTTGTCCTTGACCACTCAAGGAGTCTCACAGAGGCCCAAATCCACTTCACCCAAGAAGATGTAGATATAGGGGAGGATCCGGGTCAAATGAGGAATTTTTAAGACTTGAAACAAATGAGAAATGGAAACGTGCAAAAGCATGTACCACTCAGCTTTAGGAAACTGGTCAGTGTTACTTATTGATCATAATTTGGTGGTTATGCCCCTTTAGTCGAGAATTTACATAGCCTGCTATTTGGTAATTAACGTGCAGTATGAGCTTTCAGGCTGCCCTCGAGAGCCTAAACCAGTTCACTCTGTCACAGAATCAGACCATGCAAAGGCTCTGACCTTGAATATTGACATGACCTTTGAAAGAGGATGCACAGCTGAGGCTTTACTAAATGTAAGACACCTGCACATCGCAAATTGAGAATAAACAAGTCGTTTTATTGCTTCCACTATGCACCGTGTGGACCACTTGGGTGTTGATAGTCACAAGGCTCTGTTTTGCACTGTACCGACTCAATCCATCATGCATTCAGACTCATGTAGCTTATTACAGCTTATTTTAAGTCAAATGTACTCAATAAACACCAACTAACAAATGATTTAGATACTAACGTATTGCATTGCCCGCTGTTAATGCCCACATAGTCTGTCACTTCATCAATCGAAGCAGTACAACCTTCATGGTTTCAAACACAGCATCAGTGCAAGTTTAAGTGTGCAAGTGTATATATGTGTCTGTTAGTGTGTGTGCGTTATGCGTTATGGTTATGAACAAAGCATGTGTGGCCGTGT
>CABFOQ010037000.1:0-11610 GCA_900660455.1 Gephyroberyx darwinii | reverse complement strand
CCAGCCTGTGTCCTCGGCTGCATGACTAGTTGCTATAGCAACATAACTTCGCATTCCTTTTCACCTGCCGTTTTTGATCAGTGCTCACTCTCGCCTCTCTCTCGACAACCTTCCTTTGTCCTGTAATGCCTTGCCACTGCAGCTGCCTTGCCTCCACTCCTTTAGACAGGATTTCTAATCTCCTTTCTCTACTACCGATGCTTCTAGCTCTACTATTACTGTCACTAATTACGATAAATGCTGCCTGACTGCCATCACGGCGTACTCCATACTCCAAAGTCGTGGACACACACACACAAACACACCAACACACACACCGACCCCAAATGCCAAGGTACAGCAAAAAATCAAAGTGCCCCAACTATAAATCCCAAGAGCACGGTGAAATAAAACCCACACTGCATCGTGCCGTCATTATCTCCCCACTACTGCTGACTAGAACTCTGCTTTAATTCAGAGAGCTTTCTCTGTTTGGCAACACTATTCCTACGGAGCCAATCTCACCCCCGGCTAATGATTCATCAGGAGCCTGGAGTCTCTGGAGTGTCCCTGAACCACCTCTGCTACTTTCCATCACTGCCGTATAGACAAATTACAGAGCGCTCTGACAGAACCTGACCAGACCTTCATTAGTGTCATAGGACATCCTCACCTCTCCAGAGAGACGAAGAGAATAAGAAAAATTTGTGCGGCCAGAGGTTTGATGTGACCAATTATACATTGCGCACCCCGGATAACGGATATGAACTCTGCGGACGTGTCAGGACTCCTATCATGTGAACGCTGGAACGGTAGTGCGCTAATTAGTCTATTTTAATCAGGAAAGTGAAAAGGAGAGCTCTGCGAGGGGTCCTGTGTAATGGGTGTATAGATGGAAAGTGACAGTGAGGACAGTCCTGCGTGAGGAGACCAGGCATGCGGGGGATAAAGGCTGAGCTGGAGGCATTGAGGCACGATAACTTGGCTCCCTGGTAAACATGCATTCCCATACAGAACATGAGCATGCACACAATGTGAAATAGAAATATATAGTTTATATGGATGCACAATGAGTAATGTTAACCATGCACGTACACAAGCACCTATAGGCACATTGATTTATGTACGCGTTCTGGATTCATCATACTGATAATACACTTTTGCACACATGCACGCACACACACACCCTCCCTCTCTCTGTGCATGCAAAGCAATTGTGCAAGCGCCGTTACATATGTAATGCACATATGCATTTGCTGTGGTTGATGATTAGAATGACACGTGATGGAGGAAGGAGTCTCATGAAATATTAAAAAATAAAATATTTGGACTCGTGAAATGACTGGCATGCATTTCGAAGAGAAGCAAAAGAAGAGCTAGAATTCAGCCAAAGGTATTATTGTGCGGTAGAAGAGAGCAAAAACAAATGCTTCGCTACTCTAAATCGTACTTCATATGACAAGCTGGCCCTAATGTCCCAGCTCATTAGCGCAACATCTGGAATGGGTCACACAATCCTGCTGTAAAATAAATAGAGGAAGTGACAGGAAAATGCACTCTAGGCGATCACAGGGGAGCCGACTCTGTCAACACTACACACTCTCGTACGGACATATGCATGAACACACACACGCACGCAACCACCGGCTTTCAAAGGGACATGGCATGCAGTATGTTTGGAGTTTCATTGAAATTTTGGCAACTGGGCCTCAATTGTTGATGCACGTAAAACTCTGTGGACTATGAGGAACAAGTGTTGGCACAGAGCCCTGTTGAGAACATAGAGCTCAGCAACATCTCCCATAGAGAGAAATGGATGTGTTTTAAGACCTGGGTCTGCCTGAATGACTCAGGCAAGGCAACGAATCATGCATTGTGTTTGTGTGTATGGAAGGGAACTCAGGGAAGGTTATTCATTATTGCCCTACTGCTTTATTGGTGCTTTGGTGGAGGCAGCATGCATACAGGACTCAGGGCCATTGTATGGCTGGAGAGAGAGAAGAGGAAATATACAGGGAAGGAACAAAACAACTTATTTTTCCCCTTCCTTATGAACCTTCATTTCCTCGTACCCACTGTGAGTTGTGTGAACTGTGAGAAACAAAAAGACCTGGGTCAAATACTGGCCAAATTGTTTTCTGTTCATTCGACAAAATAACGAGTGCAAGAAAGTTTAGACAATCATATACTTGGCATCTGTGTAATTGACAACTTATTTGACTCTTAACTGAATTGCCCTCACAGGCTAAAGGAAACAAGACAAATATGCTTTCCAGCTGTATGCGTCTTGGTAAATGGAAATATAACAATGTCAAATCAAATCACCATTGATCGCTCTCTAGCGCAACTTAACAACCAACCTTACTGCTAACATACACTTAGCAATGCCTACTACAGTTACATCCTTAACAAAGGATTAAAGTACTAATCCTCATCATTTTCATATAAATAAATGTCTGTTTTGCTACCCTTTATTGCTGATAACACAATAGTTACTCCACCTATACCCAGCTCATAAAAGCTTTAGAGCACCCGGTGTCGGGTGTTTCCAGATCCTCTGGCGCACAGGAAGTGATTTACATTTGCAGCAGCAGCTACAGCGGTTTGTTTGGAATAAATAGAAGAAGAACTGGGTAGTTAGCGTGAGCAGGGATAGGCACTATGGCAGAACAGAGGAAGAAGAGAGCGTTACCTATGGAAAATCCAAGGAAAAAGACGTCACGGTGCTGGACATGCTGCTTGATCTCTGGGAGGTGCAGTGCAGAAACACCACAGCAACGAGCGCTGAGCACCAAATATGTTACCAAGAGAGGATATTGCAGTTTATCTTAGAAAGGAGAAGACCAAAAAGCAATTAAATGTTAAATGACAGGACTTACCTTAACAGGAAACCAGGGAACTTGAAATGAATCGTCTACTTGTTAGCAAAATGTTTCTACAAGCAGTTTGAATTTTAGAGAAATGGAAAAAGCAATCATCCAATGCAGCTGCACTACATTACAGTACAGTCATTTAGCATTTAGACGTTTTATCCAAAGCGACGTACAAAGATACTTGACACTATGTGGGGATCGAACCCACGACCCTGAGACTGCGAGTCTCATGCCTTAGTCTCAGTAATCAATTTTCAAATACTAGGTGAATATCCAAATGGCAGCTGTGTCATTTTGGACCAAAGCATTTGCAGGGACTATTGAAGCCAGGTCAGGAGGCAAACAGATGCAGGGTGAGCACTGGGACGACTCTTGCTTTATTTCTGTTTCTGGGTGCTTGGTGAGTTTCTGTTGGCAGTTCCCACCATGGGAGTCTCAGTGGTGCCTACATCACTGCGCCAACTCTCAACCATGCCAGTCAGCAGCAGCAGCAGTAGTGCTAAGTAGGTCACACTGCAGTCACACTGGCTCCCTTGCTAGAGGAGGAGGAGAGAGATAGATAGGGAGAGAGAGTGGGAAGATAGAAAAAGAGAGAATGAAGAGGGAGGAAAAGTAGGGGAGGGTTTAAGAGCGAGGAGGAGAAATATGATAAAGGAACGAGATGAGCGAGGAAAAACGGGGAGAGAGAGGAGGAAGAGGAGGGAGGAGAGCAGGAGGCAGCAGCAGCACTGATGGGATCGACTGAGAAGGGAGCTAACGGAAAGGGAGAGGAAAGGACAACGTGCATTATATGATGACATACAATGGGAGTGGGGGGGACTTCAAACGTAGAGGGAATGAAGGCTGAGAGAAGAAGAGTAGGAATGGAAAAGATGATGGTGAAGAAGATGGCAGGAGGAGCTCTATCCTTCACCCTCCACCAACCCCTTCGTCATGACAGTCACAGCCATTGTTGTTCTCCCACTTCCTATACAGCACACAGTGCCATCTTAAGACCTTTGTATTACTGTGTACCATAGAATGAGTCTACCTACAGCAACTTCCCTCATGTCTGGCTTTGCACGGCTGTCACAAGACGCCATTGGAGGCGGTTTATTATTGAGGAGTTCATTTCCAAAATACTACATCTCCATTTTGGATAAAAAATCCTCACCTGCAGTTCATCATTTAATATCTCTGACATATGAGGGATCCACTTTGTTTAAGGGTTATCATTTCGTCCAACCAACCATTTTCTAAGAGAAGATGTCACTTTTTTCAGGAAACTTTTCAAATGTTGTGACTTTAAGGTATTTTAGCTCAGTGCTCTTATGAGGTAAGGTTTGTTATGTTCATTTATTTCTATAGGGCTCCTGTTCCAGACTCATAATGAGTATGTTTTGCGGTGTTGGCTTGGAAACTGATATTCAGCTTGACATTGATGTGTCTCAAATGCAACGCATCCAAAAGTGTAGTTGTTACATAACACTCATTAAGAAACACGTTTGTCATCTGCTCTCAGCAGCTTTGCATTTCAATACGTTTATTGTGGCTCTCCAAGCTGCAAGAACATCATGTGGCTGAAATGAATAGGGTATGAGAATAGGGCTATGAGTGAGAGCGAGGCATATAGACAACCCCAGCCCACATAATAAATAATAATAATAGTGTTATGTTCTGAATTACCTTGGCCCCATGAAGTGAACCAAACAAAACGGGGATTAAATGACAGACTACTGGCCCTCAAAAGCAAATCAGTAACAGTGAACTTACTAGAATTGCAAAGGTCTTTCTTTCTGTCTTTCTGTCTTTCTGTCTTTCTTTCTTCTAAATGGCCTTGAGAGTATCTTCGCTGTGCAGACACGATCATCTTTGCACAGGGCAAACCCTTCGGGGACAACTCACACTCACACTCACACACACCGTGTCCACCAAGCGTGCTGCGATGGTTTAACACCCTCATTATGTTATTAATACCTGAGGCCATGTCAATAGCCTCTAATGCCAGTGTCAACGCCCTCTAATGGAATCACTTCCATCAGTGCTGCTTCTCACCGCTCTCCCCCTGAACTGTTTGCCATGCAAAGGATGTGTGAACCTCCAGCCCACGCACTCTGCTAACAGCAGGGGTGAGATGAGGGGAGAGAAAGGAGCAGGAAGAGAGAGAGAGGTCTGCTACATCTCCTTTATGTGGATGGCATGGGTTTATCTGCTCACTGGGGCTGACCGAAGGCGACGGAGCTGTCGTCTCGTCAGGTCTGCCGCTTTCTGACCTGCTCATTCCGGGGGAGATGGAGAGGGAGAGAGGAAACACATGTATCCTGCAGAGGCTTGACTTGAGTTAGAAACTGTAGAAGTCCCTCTTTATACATCTGTCTTACATCTGTTCTTTATCTGTCCAATATTGCAGCGAACATTGTAGTCTATTCTTGTAAAGTAGAGTGATTGGGTCTATGGTAACACTAAACTCCCTCAATCAATTGGTTAAAAGATCATTCCTGGGGCAATGCATGCAGCAGACAGTGGGACTTGTTTGCTTTGTACCATCGCAATTCTGACACAAGCCCTAAACGTAAGCATGGCTGACTTGTGATGAATCCATAATATAACCTTGACTATATAGAGTCTCATGTATATTGAGTGATGGTGAGCTTTTTGCTTGGCAGCACCCTAAGCTCCCATTGGTCTACACGTTACCCTCAGACGGGACTAATTCGCTTGGTGGAGAAGCAGTGGAGTGTGAAGGGGATCGTAGGCTAAGAAAAAGTACCTTAAGATCAGGAAGCCTTTGTTATGAGGAACATTGGCAACAACTATAAATACAAGCTCAGTAGCTAACATAGGTGCTCTGGTGTCGCTAAGTCATACTCCATATTGCAGGCAGTCTATTCTTGAACGTAAAACTTTTAGACATGTGCCTTTTAAATTTGAAAATGTGAGTAGAAACGACATGTTGACGCATTTCTTTTTAAATAGAGAACAGTTGTCAAAGCTGGTATCTAAAAAATGGAAAATGATTAAACATTTACTCGGCCCCTTCGTTCTCAGACTAGACTCAGCCCTATCTTTGTTGAGGACAGAGCCCGTCTGCTCGACAGGACGAGGCCAGGAGATGAAACTAGAAATGATGTCTCATCATCCCAGCATCACTTATTGCTTCAGTCACAGACACCAAACCGGGACAAGACTTCAACCAAAAATAGCGGAGAGCCACATCTTGCCATCTCCTACCTTTAACAATGTTATATGTGTATGTCTTTGTGTGCAGGCGTGCAGCCGTGTGCCTGTGTGAACACGTTTGCAGGTGCCTTATTGATGTAGTTCTTTTTTTTCCATGATGAATTTCACACAGATGCAACGCTTCCTAGTAAATACCAGAATTGTGCCAATGCCACTGCAGTCTGAAAGAAGGCAACTAGAATAATGTGAAGACACACACACACACAAATGAGATTAAAGTAAGACTGTTACATTTTCATCGACTATAATACAATCATAAAAAGGAAACTGGGCATTGGCTATGGAAATGAGCTAACATTAGTCCTTGAATTTACCATAAAACCATATTGTTTGCGTGTGTGTGTGTGTGTGTGTGTGTGTGTGTCTTCTTCCTCTCTTTCTCTCTTTACTTGACTGTCCTAAACGGTTAGACAATAAACTGCCAGCAGAGGCAAACTGGTGCAATTACTCACCAGCGCTGATTGATGACACAGCTAGCTCCACCTAACGTTGAGAGTACCCAGTACTACACTTCTCCAAACATAGTCACCAAACACACACTCACACACACACATACACACACACACACGTTTTGTCAAATGCGGTGAGACTGCATCCAGCAGTAACTTGTTGGAATTGGGCAGTCGAGGGTGATACATCAAAATCCTCTGCAGATGCAAACACTTGCAAAGACGACACATTACATAAATCACCTGGAGGATAGGAGTGTATACATGTGTGTGTGTGTGTGTGCTTGCTTGCTCCTCCTCTGGGTTCCTCCTTCAGGAAGCGACCTCTGTTTACCTTGTGGCTCATTCCGCCACCCCTCGCCCCCACCCCCAACACACATACACACACACACACACGCACACACTGCAGTGCATTGCAGCATCATGTCAGGGCCATTTCTTCCAGTTGTGCACTATGTGTAGCCAGCTCACTACGGGAGGGATTAAATGTTACAAATAAAAATATATGTTGAAAAGAGAGCGATGATGTGAGGATAAAAAGAAAAATATAGTCAGAATGACAAAGTGAGGTAGGAGGCATTGCTCTCTCTCTCTCTCACTTTCAAATCCACAGCATCATGGGGACTATAAGAAGTTCCAATACCCAGCCACTGAGGACAGGGGCTCCCTGCCCAGGCCCACACGCACAGACTTAAACACACACACACACACAGACACACACACACACACACTCGCACACACAGACACACATACCCGTACACTCTGGAGGGGGATTGCGTAACGTGTGTAGTGAAAGGGGTGGAGAGGGCGTCTCCGTTGAGGGATCGGCCTCCGGTAGTCGGAGAACCTCGGAGCGGAACAGATTCAACCCAGCGCTTTGAGGTTCCAGTTGCACCCGGCCCAGCCTTTGAACCTCGTGGCCCGGGGCAATTAGCATTTTACCGCCGTCCATCTTCAAAGGCAGGAGACAGCAGCAGCATCACACACAACCCCTCCATCTTATCAAAGGGCCCCCTATCCTCCGAGGTGAGGTCTGATGTCATTGCCTAAATACTTGCTGCTGTTATCCGTCCAGTTTCCTGTGATCACTTGCTGTCCTCAGGTGCCGCCAGACCCTCCAAGGGCTTCAAGGGCAGATGTGATAATGTTACAATGGCCCTATTATAGGAATTCAGATTGTCCTCTATGCATATATGATAAAAAATGTTGAATGTAGACAGTCTTAAAATTTGATTTTGAGTGGTTACATTTAAAGTTGCACTTTCAAAATTCATCCGTTTTTACAGACAGTTTCAGACTAACTCTGCAAATGTTTCACAACTGGACTGGGTCCTGATTGGATCCTCTCACTAAGCAATTAAAATCCTTCCAGTCAGGCCAGTTTCCAGTATAGGGGGATAGTTTTTGTTTTTCCATAGATTATTGATCTTTGCATTCAAAGATCAATAATTGCCATATTACATACAATAGGGCCAATAAATCTTGTTTCTCCTCTGCCAAGGAGGTCATGTTTTCACTGCTGTTAGTTTGTCTGTCTGTCTGTCTGTCTGTCTGTCGGCAGGGTATCACAAAAAAATTAGGAATGGATTTCTGTGAAATTTAGGCAGATAGGCCTTGGGCCAAGGAACAATTGATTAGATTTTGGTGGAGGTCCGATTCTGTTTTTTTTTCCATCAGATGATTGGCTTTTTGTTAGGCATAACTATGTGACTAATAGAGATAGAGACTATTATGTTGGCACAGTCAAGAAATCAATTTAACTTCAAATTGAAGTGATGGGACTGATGTCTTTGAGTGTAACGGCAAGTTGGAGGATTGCTCAGTGTTGGCGGAGGTTTGTGCTCTCCCAATACCTTCTAGTTGAGTATTGAATAAAAAAAAGTGCACTTCGAAAAAACTTTTTGCTGAAGAAGAATGGTTCTCCTGTAAAGATGAATGAGCCTCGGGGTTGTGGTATGTTGTCACATATCATTTGTACGAAACCAAAAAAACATATTGGTAGAATTTTTTTTTATGTTGGACCTCCAGCTGCTTATCAAAGAGAGGGAGGGAGAAGAGGGGAGGAAATGGGAGGAGGTAAAGAAAGTGAGAAAGGCAGTGAAGTGGAAGGGACAATAAGGAGGTTCAAGGGTGAGGTGATGACGCAAGGAGGAGGCAGGGGAATTAGAGGTCAGGGTCAGGGAGAAAGAAAAAGGAGGATAGACTAAGAAAGCATATGGGAGGGAAGACGAGATGCCGTGTCTGTGGCAAGGCCAAGCTCAGCTGAGCTGGGAGACACACGTTGGTCATGAATGACTCAGCCGTGCATGGAGTTTACCTCAGCACTACATGGAGGAACTTATCCGTGTCTATTAAAGCCATTCCATATTTTTATGTCCGGCCGCGTACGTCCCTCCCCTGAGGCAACGCGGTTATGGATAGAATTTAATGAATCGAGCTTTGTTGTTCTGCACGAGCCTACGTACATTCCCCTCCGCTAGACGCAGCGGTGCGCCTTTTTTAATTCAAAGTTTCACTGTGGGAATATATATTTATATATGTAAGATGATGATACATTCATATTGTTTCAATGTACAAGTTGAATGTGAAAGTTTTGAAGGAGCTGCTGGTGTCTGAAATGCATGCGCACATCTGTCATATCAACCGGCAGACACTTGGGTTCTGTTGACAGTGTGTCTGAGATCATGTTTTATTCAGCTGGTGTGTGTCTCCCTCCCGTCACTCAGAAAGGCTAAGAAGAAGTGCTGCGGACAGCCAAGCGTGGACACACCATCAGTCAAAACCTAACTAATATGCACACACACGTGTGGATGCTCACACACAGAGTCAAACACGTTCAAGACACACACACACACACATGTACATGCAGACACAGATAATCAGCATTCTCAATACACACATGCACATGCACACACATATTTGACGCAACACTCAGCATTCAAAACACAACCACACACACAGTCAGACGCTCAGTATTCGTAAGGCGCACAGCTGAGCGATGCAGAGGAACTCAGCAGTTAGGACAGATCACTGACAAACTAAATTCATCACACAGCCCGGCACGTCACGGATGGGAAAGAACGAGGCAAACTGGGGAGATGACTGACATTGAAAACACGATTATCACACCACAAGGTTACCCCAAAAAACATTATCAGTGTTAAACGAAGAGTTGATCACATTTTCACCTTTCTGTCTTGCTGACAAGTGGAGGAGCATCAATCACTCTTTCTTTTGGGCTTTTCTTCCCGCTAGTCAGAGTGCCGGGATACCTCCAAAACTCCCTCTGTGCATTTAGAGTACAAAAGACTCCCTCTAAAATATTAAGGCCCTCAGTGTCCCTGACTATTCCACTGGACATTCACAAGCCAAGCATTCAAGGAACAACAAACCTGTTCCGGTAAAACAAGTCTGGCCTTTTACTAGTGAAAACAAAACAGTACGGCTTCTCTGCACTCAGCCAGGTAACAAAAGAGTGCACAGATGACGTCTTCTCCCCCCCGTCTGGTATTGACTTCAGTCACCTGTGGCGTTGTTGTCCATAAAACACTCCATTGATTGTTAGTAGAGTCAATGACCTGTAAGCGATTCCCAGAGACAACAAGGACCATCCAAAATGGCGGCCCGGTTAACAGGCTCTTGGTGGGAGTCCATTAAATCTCACTGAGGAAGACTCACAGACAGCTCCGCCAGTCCCGGGGCTGAAGGCTGGAGGCTGGCAGAGGTGGCATGTCAGAGCTAGACAATAGACACAACGAGGGAGGACAGGGAGAGATTAGCAGTCTGCTGGCTGCTTGTGTTGGATGCTGCTGCTGCCGCCGCCAGCGAGCAATCACTCACATTGGCAGACAAAGACAGACTTTGATCGTCATTTTGTCTTTTTTTTGTCTTTACATTTCAATCCAAAGCCATCAGCGGTGTTTATTGAAGGTCAAACTGTAGAGAATTATGTGTGTTTTTTTGCTGTGAAAAGTAAAGACTATGGCACAGTGTGCTGTTTTTTTTAGATTGACGCTCCATCCTCTTTTCAGTTTGTGGGATGGTGTTCCGACGGTGTGTGCAGTAGGGGAGAACGGGGTAAGTTGAGCCTGTGGGTAAGATGAGCCACGCCTTATACGTATATAGGCACCCATACACAAAATGAATCACGTGATCACAGATTTAGGAAGAACATTTTTTTCCCCCTGAATCTGTGATGGAGGAGGGCATATGGAAAAAGTGATGAGAGAGCTAGGTCAAAACATGTCAAGTAATTTCATCCTTGGTAAAAATGTCTTGACTCCTGTATCTAAATGGATGTAGATACATTTGAGACTTTATTATATATCAGTTTAAAGGTTGATATGGTACAATATTAACTCATACACATAACGTATTTTCTAATACTGCAGCAGATGTCATTATTCCATGAGACTACAAATACAAAACAAACAGACGATCAGCCTCCTTGGAGGATCTATAAGAGCAGACGAGAAAGAGTCAGAATGAAAGGCAAGGGAACTGAAGCGAGACAGAATGACACTGAGGAGATATATTGAGGAAATTGTCAACAGAGAAGTACACACACGTACACACATACACCGCAAAACCATTGTGTTGAGCCAAGTTGTGCATTGTTATCCTTTTGGAAAATAAGAGCTATTATCACCATGTTATTTTGAAGTAAACATCAGTGATGTTGTTAGAATGTGAAAATGGACCATGTTCAACAGAATGTCCCTGCATGCTGGAAAAGTCCCAGTGAAAGGATTGAAAAGGACCGAAATTGTGTACCATTTTCCCCCCATGGGGACCTTACCCCTACCCTGGATGCCCAACAACCTTAAGCATACATAGCTATTATTGTTTGAAATGAATGCACATTTATTTTGCTGTAGTAGCACAAAATGTAAAAAAAAAAAAAAGTGGCTCATCTTACCCCGTTCTCCCCTAATGTACGTCTGTTATTGCATTTGTACACAGTGTTCATCACTGGAGAAAGCAGTAGAGATGGATGCGAGATGGGGTGTGTGTGTGTGTGTGTGTGTGTGTGTGTGTGTGTGTGTGTGTGTGTGTGTGTGCGTGTGGGTGGGTGGGTGTGTGGGGGGGGG
>CABFOQ010036999.1:0-12729 GCA_900660455.1 Gephyroberyx darwinii | reverse complement strand
ATCAATAAATAGAAATGACCATTGGGGGCCCTACAGATATATACACACACACATTATATATATATATATATATATATATATATAGAGCTTACACACACACATATATATGTAGTCATATACATACATACACAAGACCCTCCTTACATATATATACACATATACTCACGTGTGTATATGCACCGTGACGCTCTGCCTTTGAATGAAGATTGAAATTAATATTGGTATTTTAGATTTATCTGACCCGTATCTTCGACTTTCTAACATACTCTAAATGTTTTTATTCTGTATTAATTGTATTATCTGGCATGTGGACAATTATCATGTCTTTGGACTGACCTGGGGGAGGGTGTGTAGGTGGTAAGAATGCGTTTATGGTCTCTCTTCTGTGAGGGCAATAAAACAAGTGACGTTCCCCAGCTCTCCAACAACTAACTCTGCAGCAAAGCCCTGCAACACGAGGAGCAATCTGAAGGCTCAGAAATGAAAGCAGTGCACAGCATGTGGAGGCATAAACCAGGGAAAGAGCACGCAGGTCCGCTCGACTCGTAAAGAACTGCGTTTAAGAAGATATTTCTGCCACCCTCTTGAAAAATCCAATCAGTTATGCTACTGTCCAGCCTACGTCAGGCAAAAACCCTCATAGGCTCACTGAGCACGGTCTTCTTGTTCACTATAGGCTGATTGTTCACAGGTACAGTCTCTTCAAAGTCATAGCAATACTATTACAAATAAGGAAATTCTCTCTTTTAAAAACACAAGTTGTCTAAAATACAAAATGTTAAAATGCTTATGCAAAGGTTGTCTTCCCATTTTTCTGTTCAAATTATACTTCGGCATTCCTTTGACACAGGCAGGGGAAAGGGAACTAATAATTATCTCAGATGTAGAGCAGTAAATGATGGGTTTGGAAATGACTACAGAGGTGTTCTGTAAAAAACTAAACTGACACAAGTTAAAGCGCTTGTCTAGGTGAACTGTGCAACGTCGAAATGTGGAAAATCTCAAATGAAACACTATAGTATAGTTATTTACACTCTTCACAATTTTATCCACAGATCCAACGTGGCCTAATTCTTTTACAGGAAAAAGGGCGGATTTGACACGCCAACATTTTTGTAACAATCAAAGACAAAACGCATTTACATTGAATTAAAATTAAACTCCCCACACTTACATGGCATATAAATTCACACTATGTTGCATTTTCTTAACAGACCATAATGGACACTTTAATTAATCGATACAGTTATTGAAAATGTCTGGTCTTTCTGTTCAATCGCAGTCGATCTGATTACAGCCTTACTGGTCCACTTCATTGATTTGTTGAATAGGGCGAATACTTGCAGCCTAAACGTGCAACACTGTTTGGTCTGTTGTTTGGGATCCTGAATAGCCCATAAAAGAGACAAGAACAAAGAGGAGGAAGTAGCTGGTGCAATAAAAGTTTCCCTTCACCTTATTCGTGGCCATATGTGACATCCGCAACACACAAATTTGGGGCAAATAAGGCTCAAAAGTCAGAGACTGTAACGTCCAAGTGTTGCTATCCTGGAGGTTTTTTATCGTCTGAAAAATAATAAATCTGTTGTAGAACTATGGTTTCAGCTGATCGGTTGGGTAAACGAACATCATAAACCGTAAACAGAATAGGATTATAAGGAGGCATTATATAAATTTACTTGTAACTCTTAGAAGGCATCAAGTTATAGCCACACAGTCACACAGAGCTTATCCACCACGGTAAATGCAAAACGAAGTTGAATTAAACATAAAAATTAAGACCACATTTGAACAGAATGGGTTTGGTTTCAAAAACAAATATATATATATATTTCTTCTTTTTCATGATATCAGTGACAGCACGTCTGCATCGTTTGAGGAAGCCTTGTATCATAACAAGCTGTGTGACATACAGCCTTGTATTCAATTTACAGTCGGTATGCCTCTGAGTATTCATTAAGTAGCTTCACAAAAATAATATTTAATACATGCTTTTAATTAGCAGTTAACATGACATGATTTATATTTAAAAACACAAGTTAAATTGTCGTTCATAATACTAATGATTCACAGCCTAAATCATAGTCTGATTAATAAAGGTTAGGCTGTATGTGATGGCAGACTAAAGCCCATGTGGACTGTAGAAGGTAGAATGCAGCAGAGGTTGTGCCAGTGTGCAGAACTAGAAGGTCTTTCTTTCCTCTGTGTTTTACTGTTTTATTGCAGCCTGTGAGTCATGCGCGGCTTTTGATGCAGGCAGGACAGAAGCCGTTTGGTCCATGTTTCCATGCGCTTTAAAAGTGACTAGCAATTCCCTTTAATTTTTGCGAAGAATAAAGGAACCTAATATTAGTATTATTGACATTATTAGCAACCAGAAAGGTCTAACACGAAAGTAATTATTAACCATATTAACCGTGCAAATTAACAGTATAGGCTGTTAATTTGGACAATGGACAATGTGTGTATAAAGTAGATTGTGCGTAATGTATTTTTTCTATTACTATTTACTATTATTGGTATAATCATTAATAGTATCATTATTATTATTAGGCAAACCAAACCAGATCCGCTCTAAATTTACGCTTTGCGCGCTGAATGTTTTTAGTACATCTGTTGAAGGCCTAATTTCAAACAGACCAAAGGGCCACCTCCCCTAGCAGAGCGGGGCCCATACACGAAAATGCGAGTAATAGCTTCTGTTTTGCATGCTTGCTGATAAATATCCACACTCAACATCAAAACCATCAAAGCTCAGTATGATAAACTAAATTTCTACATGATCAACCATGATAAAAACACACCATGGGAGAAAGAGAGAGAACGAGAGAGCGTGGTCAGTGAAATGTGTTCTTTTTCTTTTCCTCTAACACACGTCTAACCTTACTAATAAGGAGTAATTCAAAATACTAACAATATAAGCACTTTACCTTCGCGAGTAGCCCAATTAATGTCCGGAAGTGTATGGCTTTATGCTCGTTAAGCACTCAGGAAGCTGTTGCTCAATGAGCGCATGTTGATTCACACATCATAAATTCTGACCATTAGTAGGCAAAATTCTTGCCCTGTCGAGAATTTGTAAGTGAAGTTCTAAATGTGGTGATATGGACAGATTCATTACTTCAAGCATATCTCTAACTTTAAAGGCAGAGGCCTATACCAGGGAAAAACAATATGCCTTTTCCTTATTTTGAACCACAATTCCTATAAACCCAAATAACTGGCTGGTATGTGTTAAACGGAATCTCTCTCTCTCTCTCTCTCTCTCGCTCTCGCTCGCTCTCTCTCTCTCTCTCTCTCTAGGCATAGTATTGAGCAGCAGCGGACACGATCCATTGCAACAGCAATGCTTCATTAGGGAAAAGCAAACAGCGAGTGTAACAGTAGGTTGTAATACTTTGAAGACTTCCTGAACAAGGCTTTGCCAAAAATTGTATTTTGCAAGATTGAAACTCCAGAGAGCTGAACAAGAGCAGCAGAAAGAAACACATTACGGCTATTAGGTTATCTCACAAAAAATGTTTTATCTAAGACAATGTTTATTGTCAAAGACAATAAAACACAAATGTAGCGCTTTACCAAGCTGTACCCCCATGCTGGTGGTTGGTAACGCAACTTCAAATGAACACAAAAAGACACGTCACTGACACACACACAAACATACACACACATACACACACACACGAGATGGGATGTGTACTTCTGAATTAAAGATACTTTTAAATGCTACAATACAATTCTTTTGGGCACAATCTGCTTTGTTTTGGGATGCAATAAAGGTTTTATATCCCCTGTCCCAAAGTATTTCTTAATTTCTTACACACACACACACACACACACACACACACACACACACACACACACACACACACACACACTTACAAAGCTGGGATTCTCCTTATTGGCCCCTTTACTGTTTCATATAGTATATAGTGATATATGAGACTGAACACAGCCAAATGAGAAAGAAAGTATTTGGTCAGAAAATTGATTTATGTAAAATGTTATGAAATGTGCTGTCTCAATTATGATATTATATTCACTCGACTTAAAATGAAAAATGTTGTTGCTGCTGTTGGTGTTGTTGCTGTTGATGATATTGATATTGATGATGATGATGATGTTTGTTCATGGTATAAATAAAATGGCTTGCTACTTCTCATAATGTCGTCACTGGTTCTGTGAGAAGGCAATATCTCGAGATCATAGCATTTCATTTTCAGGTCAAGACATTTCACTCATTCTCCAACAGCAAATTTGACATGCAAAACCACTCCTTTATATCACCGCTGAAGTATGTACGATTCTGGTTGGCCACAGACGCTTTCAATTCAGCAATGTATCAGCTGGGCCAGCCTACATCCGCAGAGAGCTGCCACTGAACCAAGCAGCCATAAACAACAAGCCACTTCCACTTCCAATAGCTCTGATCGCTAGGGGGCACTGCCGGGAGCTACTGCGTGTGTGTGTGCGCGCGCGTGTGTGTGTGCGCGTGCGTGTGTGTGAAATTGTGTATATATGCTATTCAGAAACTTGCTTCAGATACATTGCCAACAAATAGAAGAAATAAAGAAATAAGAACACTGCCATCCGCCAACTCTATTTGATTTTTAGTTACCCAATCAGGATGGGCCTACAGAGTTTGCTATCCATGCCCATTAATTAATAACATAATGGCACAGCAGCCTCTAAATGACTTCATCAATGTAGGCTAAACTGGTCAGTAAACCATAATGTGCTACTGTAACAGCTTATATTATAGTGCTGTAGCTTCGGATGCATCATAACAGTCGATATGGGCATCAGCAGCCTCCCAGGCTACAGGTCAGGTCACAACTACACAAAATAGCTACTTCCATCTTCCCTTCCCTCATAGGATCTCCAGCCAGAGTCTTCGGCATCATTCATCATTTCCAGCCAACGGTTGATTGCCAAATATTCAATAAAAAGAGTAATGTTATCTTACCCCAGCAGGCTATCCGTAGCTTGTGGCTTCACTGTGGTCCACCAAAGCGGCTGAGGGGTCATGATGGCGAGTGGAGATCAACACGGCTCACGTCTCACGCACTGCGGGCTGGGCTATCTCCACATCTCGGTGAAGGAGTATGAAAGAAGCAGATTCTCTGTTTGCTCGGAAAGGGTCTTTTCTCACGGGCTTGCTTCTTGCTCTCTTTCTTTTCCCAGTCGCAGTTATATTGCTTCTTGGGGGATAAACGCAGACCGGGGCTGGCAGAGGCGGTGACTGTCGTGAAGCTCCTTCTGTCAGGAAGTCGGATATTGGATCGAAATCACACAAAGGTCCACCAAAATAACTACGCGCAGTTTTTATATCATATAAGAGGGAAAAAGAGGTTTCTACGCCCCAGCTTAGTCCGCTGCTGATACAAGGGAAGGAGCAGAGAATAGACAACAGCATAAAGTTCATGTTCATAGAGCGTGTGCCACGTGGCTCGCTGCAACCAATCCCAGGATGGATTCAGTCGTAAACTTTTATTACTCAGCTGTAAATTTCTCCCTTTAACAACCAGGAATGTTTGCACCCATCTTTTCCCCTTCCCCTTTTTTTCGATCACACAAAACTAAAAATGGCCATACAATATGCAGAGCAAATGCAGAAATTTCCCGGGGATCGCAAATTTCGACGTACATCCATATATGACAGTTTCCCCTGGTGGATGAGTTGTATGACATGATGTCTCCCAAGCAACAAAAAAAGTGAGATAGGACCATGAAAATACACACCATGATGCATTCAAAACCACCATCATTAGGCTAGATTCATTCTGTGCGTATGCCTATATTAGGGCGTTTATCTAATTGGTTTGATTTTAGGATGGATTATATGCCAGAGGCTCAGCTGTCACTCAAACTCAAGGATAAACCATCCAGCGTCAAGTGTAGGCCAGAGCTGTATTTGGCGCCAAGTGTATATGTAATTAAGTGAATGCGAATATGAAAATGATGGCCAACTAAGTTAATTGGCAAGATTATAATCTGATCACTTTACAAAACGAAAAGTAGGTAAAATAGAGAAGAGAGTTAATTAGAGTCAGTTACCAAACGATATCAACATGGATCTGGTTTATCTGGTTTAAATTGTGCTGCCAAAGAGACCTAAACGCAATACCCACAGACACCAATCATGGCTTTGGCAAATGATGATGTTTATGAATTTGAGGTTTTAATTTCCAACAAGAGATTTGATGAATATGAGGAGTTGGGAACAATAGCTTCATAAGAAACGCCCGTCACGTTCAGCAAAGGAATTGTATCGAAACATGATCAAACATGGTACAAGAGGATGTGGTATAGAGAGAAAATGGTACAAGAGAGTATTAGAAAATCATTTGATTCCACATCTAAGTACCACATAGGCTCGCTTCCATTCTACTGACAAAGATTAACCTTACGCTTTAAAAGAAAACTAGCATGTGATCTCAATTACGAACGAATAACATGAATAATTGCTACAAACACTATGAACATAAAAACAAATTACATACATGGAGGTGCGGTGCATCTTGTCCAAGCAGGCCGTGGACTCTACACTGAGCTCCGGGACATAAAGACAAAGGATGGAGACCCATCCAGGATACTGCGAGCCTTTACACCGCCAATAAAGTTTACAGCAGGTACACTAAACTTTATTGGTAATGTCAACCCTCTGGTAAAAGTATAGATACAATGGCCAATCGGTGGAGCAGTGCTCAGAATAGCTGTCACTTGCAGGAACACTTCCTGAAATTTCTAAAGCCTACACGCAGGCAAATAGGGTCGCTTTGAAAGAAATAAAGAGCCTAAACGAAAAGGTTGCATTTAAGACAACAATTTCATTTAGAATCAAAGAAAAATGTAGACACAGCCCTAACAGGAAGACCCGGCCCTTAAGCTTTTGTGGTGTTGGCCTGGACTTAAATGAAGGGGAAATAGTGGTAATATGAAAAGGCAATTTGCAAAAAACTTATACACTTATATTTGACTGTTTCTAAAAGTAAAATGCAATCGAATATACTACCTTACGTTGTGCTTTTGTGTTTTAACAACTGAAACAGGCAAAGCTGCTTTGAATTGCATTCAGTATTGTTTTGAACGACTTAATTCGTTGAGCTCCACTATACAGCTGCTTAGCAATTCAATTTGTTGATCTGCAACTGATTTTATAAATAGATATGGTTCTGTTATAATTATTTTCATCCCGAGTTCGCTTTCCTTTAAAAGATTAGATTAGGTGTTTAACAAAAAAGTGAAGAAAAGGATACATGTGCTTCAAAGGTCCTTTTTCGGTTTTTCTGTCTGAAAAGCTACCCAATGCTGTTTGGGCCTTCATTTTGAAAACCATATAAGCTATCTTCGAAATTCTGTTCTAAGTGTTTCTAAAAAAACACACATACAAGAAACTTCCAGGAACTGTAATCATGAAATTAAGCAACGAGTACTTCCTGCTTAAACCTCACAGTCTCTATCAGTGTTTCCCTCCATATATACCTAATAGATATCGAATGTATAGCTTCATTTTATTTAAATAGACCATTCGTGATACCTAATACAAAGCAGCTATGTACCAGGAGCTTTGGATAATTTAGACTGATGACATTGAAACAACCATACGGAGCAAAGACACTGTTCTTATTTTACAGTAAAGTAATAATAATGTGTTCAAGATGCTATGAAACTGAGCCTCAGTTGGTGGAAGGGCGCGTCACTGTTGGCCTTTAAAGTAAAAGAAGATCAATTAAATGCGGGCGAATTAGTGCTTCAGAAATATCAGAATATCAGAATATAGGCCGAATAGTGAAGAAACTACATTCACGTTTTTTTAATAAGCACCAGGTTTCTGTGAGGATAATTGAATGGGTCGGGGCAAATTTATAGCAAAAGATCAAGTGACCTACATTGTTGTGGGTTTGGGGGGGGTGGATTATGTGATACTACAATATTGGACAGATATTATTTTTCTGGTTGTCTATATCATGGTATTCCATAGAAGATGACTTCATCATTAAAACCAGAAACAAGTCTGAGCTTATACAGCCTACACATGGGGTATGAGGAGACAAGGCGCTATCTGCACTTGGCCTTTTATTTGCTTTGATTTCAAGGCGTTGATGCTACCCGGAGGTTCACTAAGCTTCACCAACACCAGCATCTTGCCTGGTAACAACAGATAGATTCCCATATGTGCTGCAATTATTTAGTCTGGTTATTATGAGTATGCACCAGGAGTTTATTCATAATAATCTCAAGCAGTCATTATTCATCCAAAGATTCATTAAGGAAAGTGTTCTGTCCTCCCTGAAGCGAAAAACTTTGTTATTAGGAGGATGAATCAAACGGCTTAGCCTTTGGAGAATATGCACGCTGTGAATGGGCTTCACAACCTTTCCTTAAAAGGTAAAGGGTGGCATCTGGCTGATATCTGGCTTCTCTTAATCGAATAGTTTAAAAGTTTAAACGACCTTTATTCAAGAAGATATTCCCTCAGCATACTCCTTCTCTTCGCTCCCTGCCGTCGTCAGGAAACGCTGTGGGCGCATATGGGCTAAAAATCAAACCATCATCAAAAAACACGACTGGATTTGCGATTGCCCATTATTTCATGGAAATGTTCGTGCCATTTCTGATTTTCATTCTCCTTAACTGTCTCAACTTCCCGTCTAAAGTGCGTCTATTCGAAAATTGTGGTGTCATGGCAAAGCTCCGGAAGTTTCCTCAGCAGCCAAAGTTTATAAAACATAACTTTCCACTGGAAGTTAAACAGAAATAAAGTGCAGTATAGCGAAAAGGTGAAGCTGTGTAATGGTAACCGTCTATATTCTACTGTGACTGAGCGTACCACTTCACATGTTCTCAGTATTTATCTGTGGGAAACATGGGGCCATTTCAGTCACCGTGGCTATAATATCAATAAAAACAGAAATTATTGTGAGCCATCTTGTTTATTCGTGATTTTACATCAACAACAACAATGGCAGGGGGTGGGGGAACACAATTCCGTATTTCACAGGAGAAACACCAGGAAACGAGCATACTGTTAACATCAATATATAACAAGACGTACATAAAGATTATATTCAGTGCAAAACAACTACGCTATATCACCAGCACATTAAAATAAAAACTCCTTACTTTAAAATCGTAATTGTAGCAGGTATTATCATACACAGTAATGTGCGTTATAGGCAGTTTTAGTTGTTGGGGAAATAGCTTTCAATCAAAACAGAGCAATGCCACAAGTGTGGAAATACAAATTCAGAAAAGGCAATGCTCTGTGTTTAGGTAGTGCCGTGGTACAATCTCTCAAAATTGTTTGCTTGGCTTGGAGCTAATTGTCTTCCCAAGACTGACAAATTGTCTTCAACAAGTGTATACTGTATACTGGGTAAATACTACGTACATAACTTAATAATATAAGGTCGATATATAACACTTTCAAATAAAAACATATGAAATCTCTATATTCAGAAATCTCTATTGCAATTTCCCCAGGTTTAGGTAGCATCAAAGGATTTCAAACGATTGCATTTCCCTGGTAATCCTAGAAAAAAGATGTCTGAGGAGCTAATGGCTATCTTTGTCTAGGCCATTCACGTGAAAACGAGTAAAACAATAACAGGAATAATAATAATAATAATAGTAATAAAACTTTTGTGTTTTACACATGGGCTGCTAGCCGATGTAACTGCTGTGATGATGTTGAACATTTACTACTAAATTAGGCCTACATTTCACTTACAATTTCGGAAAGGCAGCTATTTTGAAATGACGTTCATGTTCTTTTAAATGTAGGCTAGTATTTATTTACAACATAGGTTGGCATTGGTCATATGTTGATCGTGTTTGGCTATGCTTCTTATAAGGTTATTATAAATAATCTGTGAAAGTAACAAGCCATTTTCCATTTATTAACATGCGTTTTAATTTACCCTTTTTGGCAAGGGCGTTACTTCTACCAAAGAAAACATTGCTACAAGCGTGTGTAGCTACTATGGAAATCCAAATGGCTATGCTATGTCAGGATCAGGATAATTGTGAGAGGGGGGAAATTTGCCTATTTATGACAGCAGTACTATGTGTGGGATTCCTGTCCCCTCTTGACAAAATGAAAGGGTAGTCATAAAGTTGACGCTCTCTGCCTCCTTCTGAATCCCCGTCTGTTTATGGGACCTCTCTTTTTCTCTTTTTCAGCCATATAACCATAAAAAGACCATAAAATCACTCCTTGGTCTCCTCTTTCTCTTCCGTTTCTTTCTCTTCTCCCTCTTCCCCTTCACCGTCCTCGTTGGCCTCTTCCTCAGCCTCGGCTTCAGCCTCGCCTCTCTGACCCGGAAACTTGTCTTTGTTGTTCTCTTTTTTCCACTTCATCCTTCTGTTCTGAAACCAAATCTTCACCTGTCGCTCGGTGAGACTCAGGGCGTGGGACACCTCGATCCTCCTCTTGCGGGTCAGGTAAGGGTTGAAGAGAAACTCCTTCTCCAGTTCAAGAGTTTGGTAGCGACTGTAGGTTTGCCTCCCATTCCGTCTTCCTGGGGCTTGAATGAAATAAAGCCAGAGGTTAGCTGGACTGACCACGGCTCACCCAAAACATTCAGATGACTTGTCATTAATTCTAAATTTGTTTTTATTTTCCTCACCGTGAAAACAAATTATTCAGCTACTACATTTAGCTTTTAGTCCTACCAATTCATATATACTCATATATGGCGGGGAAACCCCTTAATGTAGGTAAATTAAGAAATAAAATTAGAATTTGGAATCCAATCAGTAATATATATTAGACTATTAATTAATGCAAAATTATGCCATTTTTCACACATTTATGTGTTTATTTCTATGTATGCCTGCAGAAGTGATAAACTAACTGGAGCAACTCCTACCAGCACATTTAGAGTCAATCCCCTAAATGTTTATGGGGTAAGTATGGGGAAAAAAGATATGTATAGCGTATCAATGCAGACATCAAATTATGACTATCAATAATTAATGTATAGATCTGTCAACATCATCAGCAAATTCATGTTAAATGCTCTCAGTTGACTGATGCCAAATTTCCAGAAACAAAATATTGTGTTTAAATTGATAGATGTGTGTGTCTATACAAAATGAGATTTAGTATATTTTTCCATATTTGCAATTGGGCTTAAGCCTGCAAGTTGTTTCACACACAAACACACAAACACACACACACACACACACACAAGCACGCACGCACGTACGCACGCACACGCACACAAGAGGGAGAAAGGGAATAGCAGGAAAAAGAGAAACAGTAATGTAACAACAGACGTCAATAGTTAAATATCTCACTGGGGTCTTCGTACCAAGAAACTATAAACAGCAGAAAATAAACCTGTCTGAAGCAACTGTAGATAAGTGTAGGCTTGTCTGTACCATACAGCCTGAAGAGGATGTCTTTGGGCCTGTGGTTCCTATTCCCCCAAAGCCCCTAACCCGGTTTCTAGATGATCGGGCCATGTTGTGTTTGATTGGGGCTAACCTCTGTGATTTACTCTACTGTGGTTGCTAGTGGTGGCCTATATGGTACCACTATGTTTTACACCACTGACACATTCAGCCTTCCCCTACAGTATTTAGAATTTGTGAAATATCATAAGAGAATGATAATTGACTTCAAAGAATTAGTGCCATGAGCTGTGACCGGCAATTGTGTGTTTAAGGACACTTTTGAAAGCAACAATGCAATCCCCGTATGGAAATGCACTTCAGAGTTGTGGGCTATAACAGTAGACAACGATAAAGCCTACAATAAAGATTTTATATCTCTAATCACGTTGCCTATTACGCTTTATCTGTAACAAGCAAACACACTCACATAGGTGTATATAACACACATGCACACAAACACACACACTCACATACATACAGAGACGCACACACGAGTAATATACAAAGAAGAATAGGAAATAAAGGTGTAGTTCTGACCGTGGGGTCTCATCCAAGGAAACATAAGACTGGGTGAGGAGTTTTGATTTAAGTGGCCTTGTCCTTCTCCGGGGTTAGAGCTGCTCGACGATTTACAGTCTGGGTATTGCGCTAGGCTTGCGTCTTGCTGGGTACCATAAAGCGTTTGCCTTGGAAGGGCTTCATATCCATAAAATTTCGTTGCGTCTCCATGGCACGCCAAAGCGCAGGGGTTTTGCTGGTATCCGGGGTTGGAGATCCCCGTGGTCCCGTGGTGGAAAAAGTCCTGCACATGATGGGACGGGTGCTGAAAGCCCGGTGCAGCTGCTCCGGGTCCGTACACCAGCGTGTGGCTGCGGGCAACGCTTTGTGGAAACCTGCAGTCGTAGTAAGTTGGCTCCAGTGACTCGCCGCCTTTGTACTTGGAAAAAAGAGGGTTAACAAAATAGGAGCTCATGTTTAGTTTGCATCAAGCAGACGGGCTCTCTCGTAGTAGAATATTTCCTTTAAGGATGATGGCAGCCTTTTGTTTAGGGTCCCAACTCGCACAGCGCACACAGGCAAGACAAACCGGAACTAGGAGAAACGCTGCCCCTTTGGACAATCTACGGCAGCTCACTCTCTCTCAGCCGCTCCTCTCATCGGATTTCTCTCGCAGTCTTCAGTGTTTTGCAGCTTTTGCAGGCTCAAATCAAACCCGACTCATGGCATGTGCTTTTGGATGTGCGTAAGGTTAAAGCTGGCTTGCTCCACCGGCACAGTCACAGGCGCTGCTCTTTTCTTTCTTTCTTTTTTTTTTTTTTAGCTTCC